>KZ308821.1:248428-271902 GCA_000376725.2 Ladona fulva
ACATGATACCAGTTAGAAAGCCTAAATAAACATAAAAATTTCCACTGTTAATCTTCAATCCTAAAATTAAATTTCGAATATTTAACTATTAGTGGAAACAAGAAGGTTGCATGAGAATTTCACCCTTTTTGCTAGGCCTCTATTCCAAGTATCCCACTGCTATAACATCTCTAATCTACATATCAAACACCTTTTTCTTACAGTACTTAATCATTGACTTGTTTATCAAAAAAGGACTTCCGCCAAGTAAGATACTGATCACCATTCCTGCCATGGGAAACTTATTTCTCGTGCAAAGAGTTCTGCAAAATGAACAGGATGCCAATGGCTCATTTACTTTCCTAGGAAGCTATTTAATACATATGAACGAGGTTCCAGGCAACGTTTTCCACAGAGATGTATGCATTACCTTATATATATTATCTCTTTTCACTATTAAAAACATCTTTGCTCAAAATTTTTAAATACATTATACAACCGTACAATCGGATGGTAGTTGTATCAGAAACGGTCGGGCGAAGAGGTAAAACTGTGGAAATCTGCCTCTTTCTTTCAAAAGTAGTAAAAGAAAGAAGAGGAATACTCTCAATGTCAGCACTTGCCTGATCAACCTTACAGCAACTACGAACTCATTATTGCTAAATAGAAAATAATTTAATATTTTAGTCGATGTAAGACGAAATTTATAGTAGAATACTCCTTTATTAATACTAAAACACTAGTTGCTGAAGCTCACCACTCAATCTTACTCCCAAAATTACTCCTTCTCCATAGATAATGAGAATAATTCGCAATTCTTCATTGGAATGGATAATCCGTCGTAATGAGGAAACGAAAGAGCCGTATGCATTTACCAGAACGACACTCTGTGCTTCTTACGAGGATACGACATCAATGGAATTCAAGGTAAATACACAAAAACTCAATTTAAACTAAGTCAAATTTTGAAAAATGACTATACATTTTAAACTTACGACAATTCTAGAAGATAGGGGCCAAAAAGAAGGTTATAAATACCAAGACATAGAAAAATGCGTTGACCCACATTTCTATTGACACACAATCAGTTATTACAGAAACAAATTTGTTTAACATAAAATATGAGTAATAGTGTGTTAAAGGTTTAAAACAACGCTGGATATGGAACAATCCTTTTCAGATAAAGATCAAAATTCCCTTTTGGCAAAAATCCCTAATATGCGATTTCATTTCAGGCAAAGTATGTGCTGGAGAAGGGATTAGGAGGGATAGGTATCTACTCCATTGATATGGAAGACAGCGAAGGTACAACAGGAGAGGGACGATTTCCTCTAACTAGAGCCGATTACAACGCATTGAGTAGGGGGCTTCAAACTGTGGATATCGCCACTGAGCAAACATAGTGCTTGTCTGTTATAATTTGTTGATAAAGCAATTATATGCGATATAATTGCTGAATTCGATTTTTCAATCTGTTTGTGAGCAAAGATTTCACTGTAAAAGACAAAATTCGAAATTAAGGAATAAAGCCTTTGACTGCAAGGTCAATGAAATTAAATTTATGTTTATTTATAACAGTATTCTAACGTTTCAATCAGAATTCGTGTTCTATCTTGAAGATTTTCATAGTGGATATTGGATAACGGAAGAATTGAAAAATAATGCAAGTTAAGTATAAGGTATTAAATATGTAAATCTTCTTAATTGAATAAAGAAATTATAGCCTTTACTGTTAAATTTTAAACAAAGTTTTTCAATATAAAGGTTCTTCTTTATTTTGTAAGATTTTACATTAACTATTCTACTAAATGTTTTATCGATATAAATGCGTTGTTAACTGAGCCTTTGTAAACAAACTAACAACTAACAAAACCAAATAAAAATAATGAATTTCACTCATCGGAATCGGGAATCGCATCGGAATAGAAAGTTAAGACTAGATTCGGGGATTGTATTATAATCAGTAGAAATCCCATATTGGTGATAAGAAATTAAGTTACATGCATTATTTATGCAACCATTACAATCAATTGATACATTTCAAACAACGATGCAAATATTTAATATCTGGGTGAAGATTACTTGGAGAAGAGTCGGCAACAAATACTCCTTACGTAAAGAAATGGCAACTATATGGCAGATCACAGAGATAAATTATCATTGTATTTAAATACGCCTAAAAGTAAGAAAGAATGATACCTTTGTAAATTGGAGCATTAGTTATTCTTAACAAAAGAATCATCGTCCATGCATTATTTTTATAGTATTTAATATTAGTCTTAATTTATTTATCAGTTCCTTGTATCATTCTACTAAAAACTTAGCTACTTCAATTTAACAAAAACAAACCTATAATTTGGATTACGAACGTTCAAAGCCGTAAAGTATTTTTGAGAAGTGCCTGCAGTGTTACGTAAAAAATATCTAATAATCGACCAATATATTAGGCTCCCTTTCTATTATTCCAAAACTCAATACGAGGAAAGAGGAGATTTCTCCTAATCAGACGGCGAAGATGCAAACGCAATTTCTCACGTGACCTATAACACTGAGTACAAGATCCTTAGATATCCATTTCAGACTTTAACGAAAGTGTTGCCAGTATAGAGTGTTCCGCCGGACGGGTTGTTTACTTCTCATTATAGGTGAGTTTTTCCTTAAGATTATTTACACTTGTTTATGTGATACCACAACTTCCAAGTAGATGAATACTATGATTCTAAACAATTAAACTGAAACGCCAATCTATGAAAAAACGAGTTGCTCATACATGCAGCACTTAGGAAAGTATAAGGGCACGTTATCAGAAACTGCTTCGAGCTTATAGGATAAGGAAAAATTCTCAAGGTATATAGTATGCATACATACGATATAAAATACCTACACCATCTGCTACCTAGTTTAAACCAGATATATATTCACTTGTACTGTCATAACGTATAAGTAACACAATCGGGCCAACAAATTAACGCAAAGAATCGATGAAACTTTTTTTTTTAATTACGTCGATTGCTTTCCTTTATGCAATCGTATCAAAAACGTGGACGCAGGGTCAAATTCGAAGTCACCATCCCTTCACCACAGATCATTTGCATAATCGAGGTCACATACGAGCGAAGTATAGTAAACAGCAAATTGGCGAGGTTCTATTTGAATTTCATGAAAATAGCAATCGAGAAATATTAGCGAGACCAAAAATTTCTCATAAATAGACCCCATCTGCAATACGCGTAAAGTATATGGGATCCAGCGGATGAAAACTGTACCCACGAACGTGCGTGTGTAGAAATACATGATACCAGTTAGAGAGCCTAAATAAACATAAAAATTTCCACTGTTAATCTTCCATCCCAAAATTCAAATTTCGAATATTTAACTATTCGTAAAAACAAGAAGGTTAAATGAGAATTTCACTCTTTTTGCTAGACTTCTTTCCAAGTATCCCACTGCTTTAACATCTCTAATCTACATATCAAACACCTTTTTCTTACAGAACTTCATCATTGACTTGTTTATCAAAAGAGGACTTCCGCCAAGTAAGATACTGATCACCATTCCTGCCAAGGGAACCTTATTTCACGTGCAAAGAGTTCTGCAAAATGAACAGGATGCAAATGGCTCATTTACTTTCCTAGGAAGCACTTTTATACATAGGATCGAGGTTCCAGGCATGTTTTTTCACAGAGATGTATGCATTACCTTACATATATTACCTCTTTTCACTATCAAAAATATCTTTGCTCAAAATTTAGAAATACATTATACATCCTTACAATCGGATAGTAGTTGGATCGGAAACGGTCGCGCGAAGAGGTGAAACTGGAAATGTGCCTCTTTCACTCAAAAGTAGTAAAAGAAAGAAGAGGAATATTCTCAATATCACCACTTGCCTGATCAACCTTACAGCAACTCATTATTGCTAAATAGAAAATAATTTAATATTTTAGTCGATGTAAGACGAAATTAATAGTAGAATACTCCTTTATTAATACTAAAACACTAGTTGCTGAAGCTCACCAATCAATCTTACTCCCAAAATTACTCCTTCTCCATAGATAATGAGAATAATTCGTAATTCTTCATTGGAATGGATAATCTGTCGTGATGAGGAAACGAAAGAGCCGTATGCATTAACCAGAACGACACTCTGTGCTTCTTACGAGGATACGACATCAATGGAATTCAAGGTAACTACACAGAAACTCTATTTAAACTAAGTC
Organism: Ladona fulva; assembly: GCA_000376725.2. Taxonomy (NCBI): domain Eukaryota; kingdom Metazoa; phylum Arthropoda; class Insecta; order Odonata; family Libellulidae; genus Ladona; species Ladona fulva. The sequence goes on from KZ308821.1 coordinate 252,628, forward strand.
AAATTTAGAAAAAATTACTATACATATTAAACTTACGACAATCCTTGAAGATAGGGGCCAAAAAGAAGGTTATAAATACCAAAACAGAAAAATGCGTTGACCCACATTTCTATTTACACACAATCAGTTATTACAGAAACAAATTTGTTTAACATAAAATATGAATAATAGTGTGTTAAAGGTTTAAAACAACGCCGGATATGGAACAATCCTTTTCAGATTAAGATCAAAATTCCCTTTTGGCTAAAATCCCTAATATGCGATTTCATTTCAGGCTAAGTATGTGCTGGAGAAGGGATTAGGAGGGATAGGTATCTACACCATTGATATGGAAGACAGCGAAGGTACAACAGGAGAGGGACGATTTCCGCTAACTAGAGCCGCTTACAACGCATTGAGTAGGGGGCTTCAAACTGTGGATATCGCCACTGAGCAAACATAGCCCTTGTCTGTTGTAATTTGTTGATAAAGCAATTATATGCGATATAATTGCTGAATTCGATTTCTCAATATGAGCAAAGATTCCACTGTAAAAGGCAAAATTCGAAATTAAGGAATGAAGCCTTTGACTGCAAGGTGAATAAAATAAAATTTATGTTTATTTATAACAGTATTCTAATGTTTCAATCAGAATTCGTGTTCTATCTTGAAGATTTTCATAATGGATATTGGAAAACGGAAATTGAAAAATAATGCAAGTTAAGTATTAGGTATTAAATATGTATATCTTCTTAATTGAATAAAGAAATTAATACTTTTACTGTTAAATTAAATTAAATTTACTGACAAGTCCATAATTGGACTTAGCGGGCCAATAAAGAAAACCAATCTTCAATTTTGAGGTACTGTAATTTAATGTGCTGTAATTTTATAATTCAATTTGTAATAGTTTTGAACTTAAATTTGTAATAATTCTGTAGTTTAATTTGTTACTGTTTTGAACATCAATTTGTAATAACTTTGTAGTTCNAAAATAATGCAAGTTAAGTATAAGGTATTAAATATGTAAATCTTCTTAATTGAATAAAGAAATTATAGCCTTTACTGTTAAATTTTAAACAAAGTTTTTCAATATAAAGGTTCTTCTTTATTTTGTAAGATTTTACATTAACTATTCTACTAAATGTTTTATCGATATAAATGCGTTGTTAACTGAGCCTTTGTAAACAAACTAACAACTAACAAAACCAAATAAAAATAATGAATTTCACTCATCGGAATCGGGAATCGCATCGGAATAGAAAGTTAAGACTAGATTCGGGGATTGTATTATAATCAGTAGAAATCCCATATTGGTGATAAGAAATTAAGTTACATGCATTATTTATGCAACCATTACAATCAATTGATACATTTCAAACAACGATGCAAATATTTAATATCTGGGTGAAGATTACTTGGAGAAGAGTCGGCAACAAATACTCCTTACGTAAAGAAATGGCAACTATATGGCAGATCACAGAGATAAATTATCATTGTATTTAAATACGCCTAAAAGTAAGAAAGAATGATACCTTTGTAAATTGGAGCATTAGTTATTCTTAACAAAAGAATCATCGTCCATGCATTATTTTTATAGTATTTAATATTAGTCTTAATTTATTTATCAGTTCCTTGTATCATTCTACTAAAAACTTAGCTACTTTAATTTTACAAATTCAATCCTATAATTTGGATTACGAACTTTCTTAGCCGTAAAGTCTTTTTGAAAAGTGCCTGCAATGTTACTTCAAAAATATCTAATAATCGACCAATATATTAGGTGCCCTTTCTATTATTCCAAAACTCAATACGAGGAAAGAGGAAATTAATATAGACTTCTCCTAATCAGACGGCGAAGATGCAAACGCAATTTCTCACGTGACCTATAACACTGAGTACAAGATCCTTAGATATCCATTTCAGACTTTGACGAAAGTGTTGCCAGTATAGAGTGTTCCGCCGGACGGGTTGTTTCCTTCTCATTATAGGTGAGTTTTTCCTTAAGATTATTTACACTTGTTTATGTGATACCACAACTTCCAAGTAGATGAATACTATGATTCTAAACAATTAAACTGAAACGCCAATCTATGTTAAAACGAGTTGCTCATACACGTAGCACTTAGGAAAGTATAAGGGCACGTTATCAGAAACTGCTTCGAGTTTATAGGATAAGGAAAAATTTCAATGTTTATAGTATGCATACATACGATATAACACAATCGGGCAAACGAATTAACGCAAAGAATCGATGAAGCTTGTTTTTTGTAAATTACGTCTATTGTTATCCTTTATGCAATCGTATCAAAAAAGTGGACGCAGGGTCAAATTCTAAGTCACCATTAACCACAGATCATTTGCATAATCGAGGACACATACGAGTGAAGTACAGTAATCCGCAAATTCGCGAGGTTCTATTTGTATTTCATGAAAATAGCAATCGAGAAATATTAGCGAGACCAAAAATTTCTCATAAATAGACCCCATCTGCAATACGCGTAAAGTATATGGGATCCAGCGGATGAAAACTGTACCCACGATCGTGCGTGTGCTACGCCAGGCGATACGATTTATTAATAAGTGCTTCGACAGAAAAGCAAACGACACGTAAATCCTTTAAGACGCAGGTTGCGAATCCCTNCCGGTACAGGAAGAACGCGACCTTCGAGAGGCATCGACCAAGCGTTACAGAGAAATAATCGCAAAAACGGATAGTTATTTTTGGTCGTTCTTTCCACGTAGTATTAGAGAAGCCAACAGGATAGATTAGGTACGAGTATCTGGTGTTGACACACCCCCTGTCACACGCCATTTGGCGGCTCGCGGGGTAAGTTTCTAAATCTAAAATCTAGACTTTGTCGCAATCTTGGCAAGATATGCCGTAGATGCCGGATTTACTTAATGTTGGAATGGGACTCGGATGTATAGATCCTAATAGTTGTTTTTAAATAAATTAGGAAGTAGGTTCATTTGTGAAAAGTGGTTCCTTTTTATTTCTTCGATAAAAGCTAAGATCTTACAAAAGTACATTACTTGTCTTTACTCTATGCTCTAAGTAAAAAGAATCTCATCTTTAGTATTCCTCTGAATAGATACTACAAGTAGTATTGTTAAAAGTGCTTCGAAAGCTGAGGTCATGCCGCACGCGAACCGTACAGCGTGAACCCACCGGGAATCGAACCCGTAGTGGAACGTGTTGCCCACTTGTCTAACCGGAAACCCAATAAAAGGTACTTAGAGGGTATTATCTTAAATCAATGATATAAAGAATCTGGAAGGGATCAATTATTCTTGGTAAATTAATGGAATGAGTGTAGTAAGTAAATGGTTTCGGTGTATATAAGGTTTTTTTCGAAAGATGTTGCCACAGCAACAGCGTCACATTCATCCCTATTTTTTATAATCATAAACCTTTGATGAAAAACCAAGTCTACAATTTTAGAAGTGATAAAGTATGCTCTTTCCTATAATAGTAATTTGCGTTTATCTTATGTTTATTTCCAGAGATATAAAATACAAATCTTGAAACATTTTTCGAGCCATAATTTTTTGGGCCGATTTGTCTTCAAATTTCATGCATGGTATTCGCTCATGAATGTTTTTTATCATTGAATGTAATAAAGCAACAAGAGTTCTGTAAAAATACAATTTCTTGTTTTCCTCCAAAGAATATTGTCTGAGATAACGTGTCTTAAGTTTGATAAAAACTGATGTCGTACTAATTGAACTCACAATATTAAACTTTTTTATTTCACGCAGGCCAAGGCGTAGGAGGTGATAGAAAGTGTATGCTGAGTGAGTGGTATGCTTTTATTTGGGAGCGAAAAGTGAGCGACATGGTACATAATTTTACAGCAAGAAGATGTTGACGCCTAAGCATACATACATTGGGTGTATCTACGAGTCGATTCTTAAGCATTAGAAAGAGTCAAAGAAATTATTACAACAGTAAGAAGGCATTGCTATTATCTTCAGTCGGAAATGCGCAATTTATCTCAGGCGAACTTTGACATCGAGTGCAGGAGCAGAATTTGAATCTCTGAGTGAAGTCAGAAGAGTTAGATCAAGGAGTATTCAGTAGAGATCCTTCCAATAGACGGTTGAGTTACTTTTCGCAAATGGTGAGTTTATAATGTAGGATTATTTTCCCTTTGTCCATTTTGCCCAGGACGGAGAGTAGAGAAATACCATTAGAATTCTATAGACGTAGAATACGCCGGTACAGACGCCAAACTTAGATACCAATTTTTCCTTTTCTGTTCATCATGTAAGATGGACTGTTGCCGCATCTTTGGAGGAAGAGTCTTTATATAATTCGGCGGGAAAGATTAAAAGCGTAATATTATTATAGCATATTAGAACAAACGATAGTAATCCGAGAAGGAAGTACGCTGCCGCATACCAAAAGCCGGTTTTCAAAGTATTAATAAGTAGCAAACGACAGAGTCAAACATTTATAAACGCAATAGAGCGATGGATCACACCGGAATATTTTGCACTACACGACTTAAGTGAAAAAAGTGATGATGTTTGGTATTTCATGCTAAATTCCGATTTTATATCGTCTCCTTGTAACTGTGACATATCGCGGATAGAGTGAGATACTAAAATGAATTTTTTAACGGAAATAAAATAATTAATACCTTGTAATCACCTTGGATCTTAGATTTAGTTATAGTAATATAAGAAGCAACATAAATATTCTTAAGAAGAGAAAACCTTGGATGATTAGCATACATGCGTNACAATGTTGGAGGGGGTATAACATATAAATAAGAGGTCTGCCTGGCATTCGCCCAAAGACGGGAGGGAAAACCCTCCAAAAACCTCCCGTAGACATATATTAGAATAACCGATAGTAATCCGGAAGGAAGTACCCTGCCGCATACCAAAAGCCGGTTTTCAAAGTATTAATAAGTAGCAAGCGACAGAGTCAAACATTTATAAATTCAATAGAGCGATGGATCACACCGGAATATTTTGCACTATACGACTTATTCCATCCTGAAATCCGATTTTATATCGTCTCCTTATAACTGTGACATATCGCGGATAGAGTGAGATACTAAAATAATTTTTTTAACGGAAATAAAATTATTAATACCTTGTAATCACCTTGGATCTTAGATTTAGTTATAGTAATATAAGAAGCAACATAAATATTCTTAAGAAGAGAAAACCATAGATGATTAGCATACATGTATAAGAGTACAGCGTATATAATTAGTATTATAAATTGTAGTACGATAGTAAGCAGTGAAAATTTCTATTAGACTGCAAAGCCACAATACAAGATTTGTTTCCTAATCTTTTTGAGACGACATTCTTGAGAATTCCAGTGGAAATACATGCTAATATTTAATTATATTTATTAATGATAACTATTTTACAATGGTTATCATTAAACAAGAGTGCTTATAGAGTGATGTAAAGAACTCCAGGTGATGATTCACTCTACTTCTTCAATCCATGTGTAAGTAAATGGGCAAATAATTTAAGTAAAAAGTTTAACATGCGTACATTATGAATCTACTAAACTGTGATAAGAAAATATACATCGCCGGAGTTCACTTTCTGGAAGCGTATGTACATTCATACACCAAGAAGCCTTTATAGTAGCTAATGTGCACGAAGATGGCATAATTTTTGCTGAAACAGGCTGTGCTCTGTGCTCTATTTCCACGGAATTGCAATAAATAATGCATGGAATACAATTGGTGGAACTTTAAGGGTCTTTTGATTATTCACTCGTTCTTGGCATAAGTAATAATTCATTAACAATATTATTTCACTTCAGATGCTGTGACCACATTGTTCTCCGTAGAACAATGTGGTCACAGCATCATAGCATTATAACAACACGGTAACTCATCGGCTGACACCACGTAGCTTGATCGTAAGTTATATCCAAAAGTAAAGACTTTAGTGTAGCTTTAAACTAAGCAGTAACTAACACTGCGAACTTATATTTAATGGAAATACTTTTTTTCCTCAATATCATTCACACTAATTTTAGGTAAACATCTTTGTAATTTTGAGCAAATTTCGAGAAAAATTGTTTAATTAAGAATGGTTTCCATAACAAAGCATGTTTTGACGTTGATTTAAAATTCTCTTTCTTCTCTATTGCGCCATAAATATACTGACACGGAAGAATACGCTCAGAATAAAATTTCTTCCGCTATCAAATTAAACATTCTCCGACACTCCTGAGAAAGCCTTGATTGGAAAATAAGAAGAAACGAGTTACAAGAATTAATTTTTTTTAAGAGTGTATTCAGCGTATATATAAACCATTATTTAACTAGTGATAATAGAAAAGCAAGATTATTTTCACCCTTTGATCCTGGATCGCTGTCTCTAGAATAAGATTTGTCTTATTCAGCTCTGAGGTTCTTAAAATCAAAGATTCTTTGTTACAGAAATCAAACGTGGACTTATTTAGCAGTAGAGGACTTCCCTTGGATAAGATACTGATCACCATTCTAACAACAGGAAATATATATACCTTGGCGAATTCTAAGGAAACAGCCCTTGGAACCAAAGTCTCTGGACCAGGACATGATAACTCTGATTTGGGATCCCTCATTTATTACAAAGAAGTACATAATTCTTTGTATCAACCCGTAACCCTCTTTTCACTCCTCCAGAAATCTTCATCTCATCCTAAGAATGCACCTAACATCCTATTCTACGGATGCAATATAAATTATTATTGGAAGAAAAGTTACTTGTTTATTTATGGAGCCATAAAGAGAATANACATGATAACTCTGATTTGGGATCCCTCATTTATTACAAAGAAGTACATAATTCTTTGTATCAACCCCTAACGCTCTTTTCACTCCTCCAGAAATCTTCATCTCATCCTAAGAATGCATCTCACATCTTATTCTACGGATGAAATATAAATTATTATTGGAAAAAAGTTACTTGTTTATTTATGGAGCCATTAAGAGAATATCTAAATATACCAAAGATAATTTCCCAAAAAATATCTACCTTTTTATTTTGCTTGCCATATATTACCATTGTTCTTCATTCATAATTTTATTTTTGCTGTATTTTCTATTTAATTTGCTTAATACATCTTTTTTGTTTGTATTAGCCTGACTGTCGATCATGAAGCCGAAAATATATCCTGACACCCTCAAAATAATAGCATATATGCTATTTATATTTCGAATATAGGGCTACCTTTCGAAAACTAGTCTCAAGATATTTAAAGAATATAATCACCTACTGGTAAACCTTAAAGCCATTTCTGAAAGAAGATAAGAGAATATGCAGAGCGATTAAATGATACGTAACTATTCTTTCTGTCACAGTTAATGAGAAAAATGAATGATTCTTCTCTGGGATGGACCATCCGTCGTGATAACGAAACAAAAGAGCCATACGCATTCTCCACGACGGGACTCTGGACATCTTACGAAGATAGAACTTCAATGGAAATCAAGGTATATACACAGAAACATAGAAGAAAAGAAATTTGGAACACGACTTGTAATGAATTAGAGGTTTGAAAGCACTCCGTAAGCCGTATGTCGGCAGACGGAACTCGCGTTTGGAGGCAAACGGGAATTAAATGTGGTCTTGTAATACAAGTACAATTTAAAATTTTTAAAAGGATGTTGTATTTATTGAAGTTGTTCCTTTACCGAATTGAATATTGAGTTTAAATAGCGTTATATACTTAATCATATATTTATTTCGTCTAATGGTCCGGAAAGTTGAATAGCCACCTACCAACATACGCAGTGCGTACAACCGTTGATAAATACCTGCGTACTACGGGGGAACGAAAAGTAATAAATGCCTGCGTACTACACAGGTATCATTACTCTTAGTTCACCCGCTCGGAATCAACGCTTATTTTCAGCTAGTTAACGCTCAAAATGGGATATCGGAGTTTTTCTACCTATAATATGGCTATTTCTATCATTGTTTACTTAGATTAATGGGCCACCTTCGGTGAAACCTTTCTCTCTACCAAAAAAAAACTAATCTGAGTGTTTATTTCAGGCCCGTTATGTGATGGAAAAAGGACTCGCAGGGATTGAAGTTGACAACTTAGATACAGATAAGGACGGAGGAGCTGAAGGAGATGGACGATTCCCACTAACCCGAGCTATTCATGACACATTTGCGGGAAGACTTCAGACTACGGATACCACTAACTAATAATATTAATACGCCCTATAAATACTGAGTATGACATGTTATAAGTGCCTTAAGTATGCTCAGAAATGTATTTCAATATAAGTTTCCGCAAGAAGCAACAACAATAGAGAGATATATTTCTAATAAAATCGTATTTCACCATGAACAATGTGTTTTAATAAGCATATATACCTCGCTACTTTTTAAATCATAATAATAATTTTTATTATGAATTGTAGCTATTTAACTAAGGTCTATATTAAAAGAAAGATTAAAGATTGAATCAGTTATATACATACGTAAAAATAAGGATAGGTTTAGATAAAGTTTTCGTAAGAAAGAAAATTAATAAAGAAAACTTTGTAATACCAAGAAAAAATAACTTTGTAATACCCACATCTTGTGGACATTTTAAAGTTTTCTTTGTTCCTTCAGAATGTCTAACCACGAAGTCCAGCCAAATACGATAGAATTTGCTAATAAGGAAATAAAATTTATAAAAATAAATACATTACACATTATTCAGCAATATAGGTGTGAATCATGTTTAAACAATAGTATTTAAAATATTGATTTTTTGAGCCTCGTGGATCGTTAATGGGAGAGAATTAGTGAAAGGGTTATTAGACGCAAAATATGATTTCTCTATTTATGGCGATTACGATGCAGAATAATAAAAACAGATAAGAAGGATAAAGGAAAGGAAGATAACTTAGTAGATTGTAAAACCTACGAAAATCCCAAAATAATTAATCAATTAAGAATTCAGTTTAATTTATTAACATCATGCACGTCTAAATAATATATTACACTTGAGCAAAGATAATCGAGGAAAAAGATCGTCGGAAGTGTGAGATGAGCGCACCAGCTCCTACTGATGGGTTTTTCTATAGCTCGATAGATCTGCTACATCTAAATTCAGAAGGTTTTTTTAATTTTATCGCGATGGCAGATCAAGAACAAGGCCTCCACCGGGAATGAAACCCGTGCCTGCCTAGACAATGACCAACGAGTTACATGCTATCTACATAATACACGACAGCCTNGGCAGATCAAGAACAAGGCCTCCACCGGGAATGAAACTCGTGCCTGCGTCAACAATGACCAACGAGCTACATGCTATCTATATAATAGACGACAGCCTGACGGGACCGATTATTAAAAAAAAATAAATACAGAACCAAAAGACGCCCACACGTCAACCAATATCTTACTATAGCATTCCTAGATATTAGTTACAGTATCTTACACGGTAACTCATGCTGATAAGAAGTTTCCAGGTGATGCAAAATTAATATTTCTGGTATTAACTGTATCATAAAGAAGGAATAGAATAAAAAATAAGACGAACCTTATTTCCGTCAATGTCTCCCAAGAGCTATGCCAGGCACATCAAAAGTGTCTCTAACTGTAAGGAGGAACGTAAGCATCAGATAACGAAAACTAAGTTATTTTTTGGTTTCAGAAAATAAAAATATCACTTTAATGGAATTGTTAAACCCCATTGAACTACTAACTAATGATCCTTTCTCCGAATTCCTGTCACAACGAATTCATCCAAAAATTAATAAGACATGAACGCTGTTTAAATAATCTTAATGATAAATACAACGCACACATATGCGATATACAAATTAGGTTTGCTAAATTAGAAAGAAATCAAACAAATCAAATGCCGAAATATTTTCCAAAATAAAAGCTTTATTTCAAAGATTTCTTATCAATCAATGCCCAAAAATTCGTTTTTTTTATTGCAACAAGAAAATAATGACATTATGTTAGCATTTGGAAATCAAGTTCACATCTACCGAGGCCGATTTGAAGATTCTAATGGGTTATTTTTTGCGATATTTACAATTATTTTCTACAGTTATATTAATTTAGAGGAATTAATTGATCGAATAAAGGAATATTATAGGCACAATAATTTTGAATCCTCGCACAAAAATCATTTTGGAAAATTAACTTTGTAAGAAGAATGTATATCTCTATAAAAAATCTTCCAGTTTTCTTCATAAATATATTTGTACAATATTAGGAAGATGTAGGACCGTTCACTGGAACTACATATCAGATCACCAGCATAGTTTCGGAAAGTCGACGGATTCCTACTAAGAAGATTTGATAAGAATATTTTCCTAAAGAAATAGATAACCTTTTTGGAGAGCTCATAGTCGAAAATTACAACTTTACATATATTCACGAGAAGGTAGGAATGCTTCGGTACCACATCAACCATCATACGGCTTTCTCCTTAAAAACGTTCTGATCATATTACTAGGTAGTGAATTCAATCAAGAAGTACGCTTTATTCTAGGTATAATTTTCAGTGGAGCGATGCAATTTTAGAATGACAGGAACGACGCATTTCTTCCTTACATCAAAATATTTAAACATTCAACAAAAACATTCAACAACATATTAAGAATTCGAAAGAGCAAAACAATTACTGGGAGATTTAGAAGGGATTGATATCATCTTCGGACGGAACTGCGCAATTAATCTTACATGACCTTTAACATCAAGCGCATGACAAGAGATTTGTATATTTCAGTACAAGAAGAACATCAAGACCAAAGAGTATTCAGTGGAGACCCTTCTGATATACCGTAAGGTTACTTTCCACAACTGGTGAGTTTACAATTTAGGATTATGTTTCTTTTCATCTCCCATATTCAGAAGTTATATGTAACCATATGTTTTGCATAGTAATAGAGAGACGCCAAAATAAGAAACCGTACGGGCTAATTCTATTCGCAAGGGAAAGGAAAACATGATTAAATTTACTCAAAGAGGCCTGCGCCTTAAAACACAAGGACAAACAGAAATGAAAAATAGCTATATCACCGGTACTCGAACCCTGGTCTCCCATTATCCAAGCAGGTATTCTAACCTATGAAATACGATGTCCAGTTCGCGGAAAAGCATTTCCTTAATATTTTGAAAGCGACGCGAAATGGTAGTTGTGGTGTTTAAATACCAGTCCAGAAGTGGAAGATCTGGGTTACAGTCCCATTGAAGTGGTCATATTTCACATTGTTAATCCCTGGATAATCTATTCACCATTTTCGACGTGAGATGTGTGGTCGATTTTTGCAATAATTACCTATTTTATTTCAAGTCCAAATTATTACAACATCTATTGCAATCTGCTTTCAATGACGATTGATTTGTCAACGATCTTGAACACTTAACTTATACGAGGTGCGTTCAAGTTCTACGGTATAATATTTTCTGAAATGTACTTTCCCTAAAAAGTGAAAATTTCTGTTACATCTCGACGCAATCTTCCTAAGGACATTGCCCATTAATGGCCCACAGTTAAGGAATCATGACGACGGTTTTGTGAAAAATGCTTTGTTGAGAAAAAGTCTATGATGAACGGTATTTCACAGCGGAAATGGTAGTTATATCAATAATAATAAAAAACCGTCATAAAAATGCACTATATTGATGATAATCAATATTTATCATAAAACTATCCTATGAAAAAGAATATTAAAATCAATATTCTTAGTCGTCACTTCGTGGAAAGCCATGAAGAAAGAAAAGAAAATTTACCAGGTTTTATTTTCTTCCAAAATAAAAATTATCAAAATATCTAGGTTGGATTTTCTGAATGTTCAAGCAGATTTTCAAATGCTTAAGACAGACGTAAGTATTAGTTAAAAACTGAGAAGTTATTATTATTATTATTATAGCTATTTGCCCACAATCTACGCCTAAAGAATCGCAAACAAGTGTTCACGCAACGTATAATGTCTCTTGTAATACATACTTACTAAACATATAAGCATCACATCAATCTAAATGTTGAAATTGCATAACATTTTATAAACAATTAATTCAATTTCGAAAAATAAAAAACGTAATACAACTTGAAATAATAAATCCGACAGATCCCTTGCATAATAGTAAGAAGTAAGCGCTAAGTAAATGCCAAATCCCATAAGAGTTCCAATACGAAATCATAACTAACGATACATAATTTTAATAAATTTCAAGAATACCAATTGCTAAAAGCTGAAGCCTAAATCCAATTGATCATCATTCCTTCTCAATTGCAAAGGGGAAATGAACACATTTACTGCGGCCGCACTTCTGCTGCTTCTTCTGGTGGTCGGAGGTAATGCATATCGATACATTCGCAGTAACTTTCGACTAAATATTAACTGTGCATTCATCGACTAATCTATTTTTCATAGGAAGTGACGTTCCAGGAGAGCGGAAACGAATCGGGTGCTATTATATAGGTGTGAAAAGTGAGCGATACGGAACTTTATACCCAGAAGATATAGACGCCTCCATATGCACTCATCTGTTTTACTTACATGGTGCAATAAACAATGAGACTCACGAAATCAGCCTTAAACCACCGTCGCCGAATATGAAAACAGGTGGAGAGGGTGAGTATAGTTTCCAAATAATTCGGTATTACCCTGATTAAAATAAATGCCTACTAATTGTGAGTTTAGAGTGAAACTAACGCAATGTTAAATTAATATCATCGAAACATAGCCCAGACCAAAAAGAGCTGAAAGTTTATAATCCAAGTAATAATGGAATCTTAATTACATTTCATTAAGGTTTCGTGCCAAGATTAGCGAAGCTGAAGGCAGTGAATCCTGACTTGAAACTGATTCTGAACATCTTAGTAACGCAGACCGACTGGGTAGGCAATATAGAGTAAAATATAGTCACTTTTAAGAGCATCTGTGCCACAAAAGGCCTCTTTTTAAAAGATTTTAATTTTTCAGCTTTCACAGGAGCACTCAAGAAGAGCATACATAATCCAAAGTGGAGTCAAATGGCTCAATGAGAGCGGATTCGATGGTTTGGAGTTCTCTGCATCAATATTCCACCCAGAGGAGACGGTTGGTAGCAATTTTTTACAGCGTCCCAGTTCGACCTCTAGGGATCTATCATTTTGGTGCAAATATTGGCAGCTTCACNAGTGGAGTCAAATGGCTCAATGAGAGCGGATTCGATGGTTTGGAGTTCTCTGCATCAATATTCCACCCAGAGGAGACGGTTGGTAGCAATTTTTTACAGCGTCCCAGTTCGACCTCTAGGGATCTATCATTTTGGTGCAAATATTGGCAGCTTCACTTAAATACAAAGAAGTGCGTTGCTATATCTTTCACGCGTTCCACTAACGTTATTAGCGAACAATACCAAATTTCAGGATATCCTTTAGAGTTCGTTCGTCACCATTAATATCTAGGAGTTACTCTCAACGGTACTTTATCGATTGAGCACATTCGAGATTCTATAGGAAAGGCGAATAGAAAGCAAAGATTAATAAGTAGAAGCATAAGGTTATGACCATCTAGAGTTAAAGAAATTGAGTACTTTTCCCTCATTCTTGAATACTGCTGCGCAACTTCGAATGAAGTAGGGTTAGCCCCTTTTGTCAGTGGAGATTTCAGGTTCACCAGTAGTGTCACGGCCACGATAAAATCACTCGGGTGGAACTCAATTCTACATCTACATCAATCTACAACAATACCATACAAGCCGCCTTTCGGCGTGTGGCAGGGGGGAAAGTTCAGGAGAGAAAAAGCTTTTCGAAATATTCATTGGTCCAGAATGTTTAGTTGAAGTAAAGCATATTGTCATTCCGGTGAATAGCGAGCGAGATCATTCCAAAGGAGGCAACCACGGGTTATTAGAAAATAATCGCTAAAACGGATAGTTACTTCTGGTCGTTCTTTCCGAATTGCATCAGAGAATCTAATAGGATAGATTAGGAAAGGTGTTGCTACACCCCCTGCCATACGGCACTGGCGGCTCGCAGACTAAAATTCAAATCTAAATAAGATCACAATTCGCAGGTGGTCCACAGCGCAATTGGATGGAAAGCGTCTTGCAACTTTCGATTGTGACCCCCTTGGGTTGGATTTAAATATATTTTCGCCTTTGTGTATTATTTAGCTTCTAAATTTTCCATATTTCTGCCTTTCCTTTGTAAACATACAAGTATCTTATTAATATATGTACAATAGATCAATATGGGATTATTTGAACTAATGCAGTCCGTTTAGAGTATGAAAGTGTATTACCGGAGAATGAGCTTCAAAATGGGTCGATCGCTGGTCCAGTTTGAGATTTCTTACTTAAAAAATTCTCTGCAATGGGGCGAAAAGCGGCTTGCAGTGCATAAATGTAGACGTATAGATATATGTTTACTTTCAGACTACAGCTACTAACAATTCCATGTATTACATTTAAGGAGAAGATGGCCGATTTTATTTGCGAGATGAAGAACGAACTAGACAAGTTTGGTTACACAGTCATGACATCATTGACAGGAGCATCAACGTCATTGGAGCAAAGCATTGGCAAAATAGCAAGGTATAGTATTTCTCTACACGTTTATAGTAAATTGGTTAATTTTTATACACATTCTTGTATGTACTAACTAAAATTTCCTAGACAGAAAATTGATACCCATAAATAAAATCGAATGTGGCAGGCTTGACGTTGTGGAAATCCATATGAAAAGGATGGTATGAATAAAATTGCAGTTACTCTTTTCCACAAGGAGATCCTGGTGATGACCGATCTGCGCCGAAGCCGGCCGTGTTTTTTATTTCTTTAAATACATCTGTGGAGAAGAGTAACTGTTATTTTATTCATACCATCCTTTTCATTGATACCCATGTTCATATAATGTATTCCTTATGATATCTTTTGTGACGGTTTATAATAATTTATGTTGCACCACATCTCTGTTTCTTTCCTACACATTAGCAGGTTTTTCAGTGGTCCTTCTTACTGTGGGCTTTTTACCGCAGTGAAATATATTATATCTAATCAAACAATTTATATTCTTGAATTTTTCCCTTAAATTTGCCTATTAGATTCTTAATCTTTCAATGAATTTGCTAATCTTAACGACTTCCGTAGAGTATTTGTAATCTTCTTTACAATGGGTTAAGTGGCTCATAGGACTTCTAATTCTGAAGTCCCCCAAAAGGGACGTATCTAGCGCTATGTATGTATGTGTATTTTGCTAAAAGAAAACAGCATCCGGAATGATATCCCTTACANTTCCCTTAAATTTGCCTATTGGATTCTTAATCTTTCAATGAATTTGCTAATCTTAACGACTTCCGTAGAGTATTTGTAATCTTCTTTACAATGGGTTAAGTGGTTCATAGGACTTCTAATTCTGAAGTCCCCCAAAAGGGACGTATCTAGCGCTATGTATGTATACGTATTTTGCTAAAAGATAACAGCATCCCGAATGATATCCCTCACAGTCAACATTGACTATTGACTAAACTTAATTCCAAGTTTGCGAGGTAGGGTACTACTTGGTTTGAATTCCGGCGAAACATGCTTAAAATAACAGTAATGTTCGTGGGTTAGCGTTAGGAAAGTATCGAGCCCATGCAATCACGATAACAACGACCTTCCTTTTCCTTAAAGGAGAGAAGAAACGTCGTAACAACGTACCTATTTTCCTTGATCCTTTATTTTCTTTAGAGGTAAAATACACGCTTAATGTTCCTAGTTTTCGGAAAAATACCTTTGCCTTATCCGTAGTTTTTATGTATGTACCATAAAACCACTTAAAGAGTTGGATCGTCTTATTTTGTGAATATGAAATTACTTATCGGTAATATATTTCTCCTTTCAGATGCAGCGACCACATTGGACTGGTAATTCAAAACCTAGAACGGTCGACTCATCGAATCGCACCGATGAGCATCATCGTGAGTTGAACTAATAGAAATTAATCTAATGCAGAATAATACTGAATTAAAAATGTCCCATACAAACGCATTCATTCTATGACGAAGTTACAACCTTGATCGCTAATTAGTTAGCGTTAGAGTTTAAATTTTCTTTCCCGAAAGATTTCATTAATTTTTTCATGATTGTTACCGAAACTACATGGATTAGAAGTTTCTTTATTATTTTCATGACTCTAATGGTGGAAGATTTTTTCCACAGACACCTAATTTGAACTGGTTTACTGAAAGAGGAGTTCCCGCAAACAAGATTTTAATCACAATTTCCGCTCCTGGGTTGATTTTTATCCTGGAAGACCCTGAAGACACCAAGATGGGAGCTGGAGTCTTTGGACCAGGAAACGATGACAGTGAAATGATGGGTGGTTTTGGCATTCGCAACAAAGAAGTATATACCAATTCCACTTACGTGCGACGTTCAAGTTAATCCTCGGCACGCCAAAATCAATTTCTAATTCTTACTATCGAGGTCGTAATCTTGTTGAGGTCTTTCAATATCACACCTGAAACTGCACTGCACGTCAATATAGCTCGCTTTCATATTTGTTTGAACTATACGAGAACCATTCAAGCTAACTCGTAATAACAATAATATTTTCTTTTCTTAATTCCTGGCAAATGCTTCAAATTATTTTTCGGGACACTGAGAGAAAAATCCACGTGCAACCTTAATGTTAAACGTCGAACTTGAATACATTTCATTTCTCTCAGAAGGCATGCTCGTTTATATTGCTTATTAGATATAATGTTATATATAATCTATATGATATATCTACTCGTATACATATGCTATAATCTATATCTCTACTCTGTCAATAGGCTAACCCCCATCCTCTCAATGTAAAAAGTAATAAGAAAGGCAAAAGAATACAAAATTATTTTTTTTCGTAGTTACTGAGAAAAATGAACGATTCATCCTTGGGATGGACCATCCGCCGTGATAACGAAACAAAGGAGCCATACGCATTCACCACTNATCTATATGATATATCTACTCGTATACATATGCTATAATCTATATCTCTACTCTGTCAATAGGCTAACCCCCATCCTCTCAATGTAAAAAGTAATAAGAAAGGCAAAAGAATACAAAATTATTTTTTTTCGTAGTTACTGAGAAAAATGAACGATTCATCCTTGGGATGGACCATCCGCCGTGATAACGAAACAAAGGAGCCATACGCATTCACCACTACAGGACTCTGGACATCTTACGAAGACTCTACTTCTATGGAATACAAGGTAATTACACATATGCAGAATGGTACATCAATTAACTTGAAAACGACCATGATAAATGATGAACAGCGTAAGCTGAGAGTTTTTATAATAGAGAAAAAATATTAGGAATGAAATAAAAACACATGATACTAAGAAAGCAAGCATCTCTTTTAAAGGGTATCCTATTGGATTTCAAAATATTTATATTTTCAACGAGTTTATCACAGCAAACATGAAACAAGGCTATCGAAAATTTGCAACTTAGGCACACATTAGCCGCTTTTTTCGGTAGCAACATTAAAACTTCTATCAGTAACACTCTATAAATATCAAAGTGTAATTATNACAGTAATGTTCGTGGATTAGTGTTAGGAAAGTAACGAGCCCATGGAATCACGATAACAACGACCTTCCTTTTCCTTAAAGGTAAGAAGAGGCGTCCTAACAACGTACCTATTTTCCTTGATCCTTTATTTTTCCTTAGAGGTAAAATACACGCTTAATGTTCCTAGTTTTCGGAAAAATATCTGTTCCTTATCCGTATTTTTTATGTACCATAAAACCACTTAAAGAATTGATCCGTCTCATTTGGAGCATCGGAAATTACTTATCGGTAATATATTTCTCCTTTCAGATGCAGCGACCACATTGGACTGGTAATTCATTACTTAGAACAGTCGACTTATCGAATCGCACCGATGAGCATCATCGTGAGTTGAACTTAAAAAAATTATCTAATGCAGAATAATACTAAACTAAAAATGCCTCATACAAACGCATTCATTCTATGACGAAGTTACAACCTACATGGATTAGAAAAGTTTCTAAATTATTCTCATGACACTAATGGTGGAAGGTTTTTTCCACAGACACCTAATTTGAACTGGTTTACTGAAAGAGGAATTCCCGCCTACAAGATTTTAATCACAATTTCCGCTTCTGGGTTGATTTTTATCCTGGAAGACCCTGAAGACACCAAGATGGGAGCTGGAGTCTATGGACCAGGAAACGATGACAGTGAAATGATGGGTGGTTTTGGCATTCGCAACAAAGAAGTATATACCAATTCCATTTTTATAAGACGCTAAAGTTATTCCCCGGAACGACAAATCAATTTTTTATTCTCACTATCGAGGTCGTAATCTTGTTGAGGTCTTTCAAGATCACACCTGCAACTGCACTGCACGTCAATATAGCTCGATTTCATATTTGTTTGAAGCTATACGAGAACCATTCAAGCTAACTCGTAATAACAATAATATTTTCGTTTCTTAAATCCTGGCAAAGGCTTCAAATTATTTTTCGGGACACTGAGAGAAAAATCCACACGCAACCTTAATGTTAAACGTCGAACTTGAATACATTTCATTTCTCTCAGAAGGCATGCTCGTTTATATTACTTATTAGATATAATGTTATATATAATCTATATGATATATCTACTCGTATACATATGCTATAATCTATATCTCTGCTCCGTCAATAGGCTAACCCCCATCCTCTCAATGTAAAAAGTAATAAGAAAGGCAAAACAATACAAAATTATTTTTTTCGTAGTTACTGAGAAAAATGAACGATTCTTCTTTGGGATGGACCATTCGCCGTGATAACGAAACAAAGGAGCCATACGCATTCACCACAACAGGACTCTGGACATCTTACGAAGACACTACTTCGATGGAATACAAGGTAATTACACATATGCAGAATGCTACATCAATTAACTTGAAAACGACAATGATAAATGATGAACAGCGTAAGCCGAGAGTTTTATTAATAGATAAAAAATATTAGGAATAAAATAACAACGCATGATACTAAGAAAGTAAGCATCTCTTTTAAAAGGTATCCTATTGGATTTCAAACTATTTACGAAGTAATAAAATATTTTCAAACGAATTTATCACAGCACTCGTAAAACAAGGATATGGAAAATTTCCAACTGAGGCACACATTAGCCGCTTTGTTCGGTAGCAATGTTAAAACTTCTATCAGTAACACTCTATAAATATCAAAGTGTAATTATTGAACCTGCGATTGCATTTCAGGCTCGTTATGTGCTGGAAAGAGGACTAGGAGGCATTAATATTGTGGCCATGGATTTTGAGGACGACGAAGGCATCGGAGGAGAGGGAAAATTCCCACTCAC
>KZ308821.1:273057-392796 GCA_000376725.2 Ladona fulva
ACAGTAATGTTCGTGGATTAGTGTTAGGAAAGTAACGAGCCCATGGAATCACGATAACAACGACCTTCCTTTTCCTTAAAGGTAAGAAGAGGCGTCCTAACAACGTACCTATTTTCCTTGATCCTTTATTTTTCCTTAGAGGTAAAATACACGCTTAATGTTCCTAGTTTTCGGAAAAATATCTGTTCCTTATCCGTATTTTTTATGTACCATAAAACCACTTAAAGAATTGATCCGTCTCATTTGGAGCATCGGAAATTACTTATCGGTAATATATTTCTCCTTTCAGATGCAGCGACCACATTGGACTGGTAATTCATTACTTAGAACAGTCGACTTATCGAATCGCACCGATGAGCATCATCGTGAGTTGAACTTAAAAAAATTATCTAATGCAGAATAATACTAAACTAAAAATGCCTCATACAAACGCATTCATTCTATGACGAAGTTACAACCTACATGGATTAGAAAAGTTTCTAAATTATTCTCATGACACTAATGGTGGAAGGTTTTTTCCACAGACACCTAATTTGAACTGGTTTACTGAAAGAGGAATTCCCGCCTACAAGATTTTAATCACAATTTCCGCTTCTGGGTTGATTTTTATCCTGGAAGACCCTGAAGACACCAAGATGGGAGCTGGAGTCTATGGACCAGGAAACGATGACAGTGAAATGATGGGTGGTTTTGGCATTCGCAACAAAGAAGTATATACCAATTCCATTTTTATAAGACGCTAAAGTTATTCCCCGGAACGACAAATCAATTTTTTATTCTCACTATCGAGGTCGTAATCTTGTTGAGGTCTTTCAAGATCACACCTGCAACTGCACTGCACGTCAATATAGCTCGATTTCATATTTGTTTGAAGCTATACGAGAACCATTCAAGCTAACTCGTAATAACAATAATATTTTCGTTTCTTAAATCCTGGCAAAGGCTTCAAATTATTTTTCGGGACACTGAGAGAAAAATCCACACGCAACCTTAATGTTAAACGTCGAACTTGAATACATTTCATTTCTCTCAGAAGGCATGCTCGTTTATATTACTTATTAGATATAATGTTATATATAATCTATATGATATATCTACTCGTATACATATGCTATAATCTATATCTCTGCTCCGTCAATAGGCTAACCCCCATCCTCTCAATGTAAAAAGTAATGAAAAGGCAAGAATCAATACAAAATTATTTTTTGCCTTATAATACAAAATTATTTTTTTTGGTAGTTACTGAGAAAAATGAACGATTCATCCTTGGGATGGACCATCCGCCGTGATAACGAAACAAAGGAGCCATACGCATTCACCACAACAGGACTCTGGACATCTTACGAAGACACTACTTCTATGGAATACAAGGTAATTACACGTATGCAGAATGCTACATCAATTAACTTGAAAACGACAATGATAAATGATGAACAGCGTAAGCTGAGAGTTTTTATAATAGAGAAAAAATATTAGGAATGAAATAAAAACACATGATACTAAGAAAGCAAGCATCTCTTTTAAAGGGTATCCTATTGGATTTCAAAATATTTATATTTTCAACGAGTTTATCACAGCAAACATGAAACAAGGCTATCGAAAATTTGCAACTTAGGCACACATTAGCCGCTTTTTTCGGTAGCAACATTAAAACTTCTATCAGTAACACTCTATAAATATCAAAGTGTAATTATTGAACCTGCGATTGCATTTCAGGCTCGTTATGTGCTGGAAAGAGGACTAGGAGGCATTAATATTGTGGTCATGGATTTTGAGGACGACGAAGGCATCGGAGGAGAGGGAAAATTCCCACTCACGCGGAAAGTTNTTTTCTTTTCTTAATTCCTGGCAAATGCTTCAAATTATTTTTCGGGACACTGAGAGAAAAATCCACGTGCAACCTTAATGTTAAACGTCGAACTTGAATACATTTCATTTCTCTCAGAAGGCATGCTCGTTTATATTACTTATTAGATATAATGTTATATATAATCTATATGATATATCTACTCGTATACATATGCTATAATCTATATCTCTGCTCCGTCAATAGGCTAACCCCCATCCTCTCAATGTAAAAAGTAATAAGAAAGGCAAAACAATACAAAATTATTTTTTTCGTAGTTACTGAGAAAAATGAACGATTCTTCTTTGGGATGGACCATTCGCCGTGATAACGAAACAAAGGAGCCATACGCATTCACCACAACAGGACTCTGGACATCTTACGAAGACACTACTTCGATGGAATACAAGGTAATTACACATATGCAGAATGCTACATCAATTAACTTGAAAACGACAATGATAAATGATGAACAGCGTAAGCCGAGAGTTTTATTAATAGATAAAAAATATTAGGAATAAAATAACAACGCATGATACTAAGAAAGTGAGCATCTCTTTTAAAAGGTANTCAACCCGCGGAGCGTGTGTTAAGGCAACCCCATCGCAGGAGTGTTTCCCCCGGCTTAGTCAGTGGGCGTTAAGGAAACCTCAGCGCCGGAGACCTCGGACCGGGCCTAGGTATGTGAATAAAGTCCTTTGTATACTCGAAGTTAACGTCTTTTCATTCCCCCATTATGTCACTACAACAAGATCTTACAAAAGTACATTACTTGTCTTTACTCTATGCTCTAAGTAAAAAGAATCTCATCTTTAGTATTCCTCTGAATAGATACTAGAAGTAGTATTGTTAAAATTGCTTCGAAAGCTGAGGTCATGCCGCACGCGAACCGTACAGCGTGAACCCACCGGGAATCGAGCCCGTAGTGGAACGTGTTGCCCACTTGTCTAACCGGAAACCCTATAAAAGGTACTTAGGGGGAATTATCATAAAACAATGATATAACGAATCTGGAGAGGATCAATTATTCTTGGTAAATTCATGGAATGAGTGTAGTAAGTAAATGGTTTCGGTGTATAAGGTTTTTTTCGAGAAGATGTTGCACAGCAACAGTGTCACATTCATCCCTATTTTTTAGGATTATAAACCTTTGATGAAAAACCAAGTCTACAATCTTAGAAGTGATAAAGTATGCTCTTTCCTATAATAGTAATTTGAAAGAGTTTCGAGATGGTCTGTTTCAGCAAATGTGAACTGAATATACCCTATTTTTAACGTTGTAACGACATTCGTAATATTTACACTCGATTTGTAAACAAATGGAAAGCATTAGGACAATGAAACATTTTATTCGAACACATTATATCGATTATTTTCGAGATACGAAGTTCTGCGTTTATCTTATGTTTATTTCCAGAGATATAAAATTTCAAACTTGAAACATCTTTCGAGCCATAATTTTTTGGGCCGATTTTACTTCAAATTTTATGCATTGTATTCGCTCATGCAAGTTTTTTATCATTGAATGTAATAGAGCAACAAGAGTTCTGTAAGAATACCAATTCTGGTTTTCCTCCAAAGAATATTGTCTGAGATAACGTGTCTTAAGGTTGATAAAAACTGATGTCGTATTGTAGAGGGCGGTGGTAGGGGGTGAAATAAATGACTATATCTCAGCAAATATTACATCGATGCACGTAAAACTTGGCCAATGTTCATTGAGAATATGAGTTAATGTTCACACAAAATTTCATTGAAATCTGTGACGGTCGAGCGGGGCACTTCTCTAAAATTGGTCCACTTGGCATGGAATAGCCCATGTGTGATATCCGAAAATAAATTGAACTCACAATANTAGAACTATATGGCTAAAAAATAGAAAGTTCAAGTACAAGAGAAAGATAATTTATCAACCGACTCCGATGAATATACTCACTTTTAATAATTCCTTAATATTCTTTGTACCATTATCAACAATATAATAATGCGAGTTATGATTCTTAAACAATCTCAGGAAAACATAGAAGAAGATTTAAGAGGTAAGTCTAAATACATGTAAAACATCTTCGATTTCCATTTTTAAGAAAGGAAACAATTTTCGATGTAAGTTACATTCTACCAAAGTAATTAAAAGCTAAGATTAAACTCAACTGATTGGCTGGTAACTTTGTGGTATTCCATGACAAATATGGAAGAAATAAAAAGGAACCACTTTTCACAAATGAACCTAGTTCCTAATAAAATCTATAAGGAAAAGGAACACGGCTGTTGTAAGACATCAGAGTTAGATAAAAGCTCCAAATAGCCGTTGTTTGCGAAGAAACTAACCGTTGGAGAATTCCCACCAGCGGGGGTTGGGGTTCTCCGTGGTCACGCTAAGCAAGTATTGTTCTCGATACGTATTTCGACAACTAAGTTGCCATCTTCGGGAGAGAGGAATAACTGAGTGTGGAGGGGGTGGGGGAAGGGTATTTATGTCTTTTGTGGTGTGACGTCAATTAGGGAGAACAAAACAGAAGAAGGTATTGGTCCGGTATCGCTATTCATGACACGGTCGCAGTTCGAATGAATGAGGAGGCTTTCATATGCGTCGAGTTTGGAGTGCTTCTGTACTGATTTTATGAGTTTTAAGTTGTCTCCGTTATTTTTGTGATTGTTTTCTTGAATGTGTTGTGCGACGCTTGATCTGTTAATGTGGTTATGTTTGAAGTGTGCCATGTGCTCTTTGAATCTAGTTTCTATTTTCCTTTTTGTTTGTCCATAGTAGACCATTTTAGGGTACCTCTGGATCGCTCTGGAGTTCATTATACGGCCGAGGCTGCGGGGAAGGTAGCGAGTAGGGTGTTTAGGGATGTGGGTGTTTTTTTAGGTTAGAATCAAAAATTATCTAAAATTCAAAAATAATATCGGGTAGGCTAGAGTTCAGTTTAGGAAACAAAAACACCCAAATAGATAAAAACAAGGAATTGAGTGAGATACCAATGAAAAACGGCGATTTTATAGGAAACACNTCGATTATTTTCGAGATACGAAGTTCTGCGTTTATCTTATGTTTATTTCCAGAGATATAAAATTTCAAACTTGAAACATCTTTCGAGCCATAATTTTTTGGGCCGATTTTACTTCAAATTTTATGCATTGTATTCGCTCATGCAAGTTTTTTATCATTGAATGTAATAGAGCAACAAGAGTTCTGTAAGAATACCAATTCTGGTTTTCCTCCAAAGAATATTGTCTGAGATAACGTGTCTTAAGGTTGATAAAAACTGATGTCGTATTGTAGAGGGCGGTGGTAGGGGGTGAAATAAATGACTATATCTCAGCAAATATTACATCGATGCACGTAAAACTTGGCCAATGTTCATTGAGAATATGAGTTAATGTTCACACAAAATTTCATTGAAATCTGTGACGGTCGAGCGGGGCACTTCTCTAAAATTGGTCCACTTGGCATGGAATAGCCCATGTGTGATATCCGAAAATAAATTGAACTCACAATATTAAACATTTCAATTTCACGCAGACCAAGGCGTACCAGGTGATACAAAATGAGTGGTATGCTTTTATTTGGGAGCGAAAAGTGAGCAACAAGTTACATACTTTACAGCAGGAAGATGTTGACGCCTAAGTATGCATACATTAGGCGTATCTACGAGTCGATTCTTAAGCATTAGAAAGAGTCAAAGAAATTATTCCAACAGTAAGAAGGCATTGCTATTATCTTCAGTCGGAAATGCGCAATTTATCTCAGGCGAACTTTGACATCGAGTGCAGGAGCAGAATTTGAATCTCTGAGTGAAGTCAGAAGAGTTAGATCAAGGAGTATTCAGTAGAGATCCTTCCAATAGACGGTTGAGTTACTTTTCGCAAATGGTGAGTTTATAATGTAGGATTATTTTCCCTTTATCCATTTTGCCCAAAGACGGAGAGTAGAGAAATACCATTAGAATTCTATAGACGTAGAATACGCCGGTACAGACGCCAAACTTAGATACCAATTTTTCCTTTTCTGTTCATCATGTAAGATGGACTGTTGCCGCATCTTTGGAGGAAGAGTCTTTATATAATTCGGCGGGAAAGATTAAAAGCGTAATATTATTATAGCATATTAGAACAAACGATAGTAATCCGAGAAGGAAGTACGCTGCCGCATACCAAAAGCCGGTTTTCAAAGTATTAATAAGTAGCAAACGACAGAGTCAAACATTTATAAACGCAATAGAGCGATGGATCACACCGGAATATTTTGCACTACACGACTTAAGTGAAAAAAGTGATGATGTTTGGTATTTCATGCTAAATTCCGATTTTATATCGTCTCCTTGTAACTGTGACATATCGCGGATAGAGTGAGATACTAAAATGAATTTTTTAACGGAAATAAAATAATTAATACCTTGTAATCACCTTGGATCTTAGATTTAGTTATAGTAATATAAGAAGCAACATAAATATTCTTAAGAAGAGAAAACCTTGGATGATTAGCATACATGCGTGCAATTTCACAACGAAAAATACCATTCACAGTGAATATTTAACTTCGTAATTAGAGGGACGTTCCGACTTAAAGAGGTAGAAGCTACATGCGATCAACTGCTACGATCTGAACGTTGAAACTTCTACAAAAAATTAAAACACTCTGTCCGTCCATTTTTTAAACTTTAAAGTATATTATTAAAATACAATAGGAATTGGGATAGTAATAGTAAAAGGTATGACAAGTGTTGTGAACACACTACTTGCATGATAGTAACAAGGTTAAACGAAGTAATGTCCAATTAATAAAAATTCCATCGCGAATTCAAAATCGCGTCACATAGTTCAGAGTTCGAGCATAAATACCACTTGATTGTCAAAAGGAAAACATATCGAACGCAAAATATAATTAAACCGTTAATGATCATTTATTCTCAATTCCAAAGCGAAAATGAATGCAATTACAGCAGCAGCCATTTTGCAGCTTCTCCTGGTGGTTGGAGGTAATTCATATCCTTTTGTGCTTAGTGAAGTACGTTTAAAAATTAATATACAATCACAAACTAATTTTTCTCACGCAGGGAGTCGCGTACCAGGAGAGGGTAAACGAGTGGGATGCTATTATTTTGGAGCGACAACAGAGCGTCACGGTACTTTATACCCAGAAGACATAGACGCCTCAATATGCACTCATTTGTTTTACGTGCATGGTGCAATAAACAATGAGACTCAAGAAATATACCTTAAACCTCCGATGCGGTATACGGAAACAGGAGGGGATGGTGAGTAACATTTCCGATGAATTCCATGTTACGTTAATTCTATAAAATGAGTGAATACTGATCTATTTATAACGTATTTTTTATGAAATGAACGGTATTTTATAGTAAAATATCGAGCGCCTTAACACGTTCACCTCCATTCCCAATGCATTTATCACTACAACGGTGGAGTGATCCTCAGTGAACGAGTTAGGTTCTGAAACATTATGAAAGTGTCCGTAAGCAAGTAGATGCGTACGGAAACTAAAATAAGGATTCTTAATTGCATATGCTTTAGGCTTCGTCCCGAGATTGGTGACGTTGAAAGCGGTGAATCCTGATTTGAAACTGATTCTGCACATCATAAACAGACATGATGAGTGGGTAGGTATTGCAGAGTAAAATGGAGTCAAATCTATACGGATCTGCCTCACTAAGTGCCTCTTTAAGAAGCTTTTCATTCCTCAGCTCTCACAGGAGCCTTCAAAAAGATCAAAAATGATCCAAAGTGGAGTTAAATGGCTAAACGAGAGCGGATTCGACGGTTTGGACTTCGACTCACCCTTGGAACTAGAGGACTCGGTTAGTAGCAATGCCATCATACGGTACAGGTGAACCCTTAGGGGTACATCACAATGTGCAGGGGGTCTTCGTAAGCTCTAGGGATTTAGGTTGATTAAGACTCCATGCACTACGACTCTGACTATAGCTTGTAACGCCCAATGATTGGCTTCAAATATATATTTTTGGGATTTCTACAGATTTTTAATTTACAATATTTAGGTATTGCTTTAGAAACAATATAATGTTACCATTATTAATCCCGTAACAAGTAAAAAAGAAAAATGTGGGAAAAATTGTAATTCGCCGCAGGCTGAATGGCGGCTTGCAGGGTATCACTGTAGATATAAAAAGATATGTGTTCTTGTCGACGCCGTTTACTCACACCTCTATGAATTCCATTAAAGGAGAAGATGTCCAATTTTCTTTGCGAGATGAAAAATGAATTCGACAAGTATGGTTTCTCAGTGACGACATCACTTAATGTAGCAACAGAAGCATCAGATGAAACCGTGAGAAAAATAGCAAGGTAAGTGTATACTTGTTACAGAAGTTTAGACTAGAAAAAAACGATATTTTGTTCGTATTCTTGTGAATTAACTGACTATTTCTACTCTACATAGGATGGATACCTCTGATTGTGTATAGTTTTGATGGTACATTTTACAAAGCTTTACAATAGTTTATGTTACAAGCTATCTCATTCTTCTTTCTTAAATTTCGCAAGTATTTCTGCACATAGCATCTCTTTGTAGTTGTTTTCCTGCTTTTTTCAGCAAATAAACAATATCAAATATGTTCTTCTCCCAAAAACGTTCTTTCTTTAATTTTTTCTTTATATTCTTGCCTTTAAAAGTCCTGAGTTCGTTAGCGTATCTATGACTTTTCCTATCTTAATGTCTTAACTAACGTAAATGTAATATTTTTCATAATTGGTTATTTAGTATTTGGGACTTCACTAATTACGACCATAAAGGCATTTTTAAAACGTAGGTGTATATACATACATACTATGTATGTATACCTATATGATTTTCGAAGGCAAAATTGCATCCCGATTGGCATCGTTCTAAGTTGACTTGGTATTAATCTAATCTTTCCGGTTTCCGAAGAAATAACCTATTTAGATCCACAAAACCTTTGACTTTTACTGGAAGTTTGCCTCAATTTGGGCATAAGAATTTACTAATAGGTACATTTTATTCTACAATTAATACTCAAAAATTGATTTTCTAAAATATTATATTATATACTTCAGATGCAGTGACTCTATTGCGCTGGTAACACATTACCATGAGAGGGAATTTCATCGAATAGCCCCATTGAGCATGATAGTAAGTTGAACCAATAATAATCTTACGCATAGCAATACTGACTAAACTAAACTGGTCTAATACAGAAGTATTCATCCTACGACTAAGCTAGAACTAGCAATATTTAATAGCAGCTTCGTGGAATACTTTTTCGGAACGAAAATTATTTGGAAATGAGAATCAACTATCGTT
Organism: Ladona fulva; assembly: GCA_000376725.2. Taxonomy (NCBI): domain Eukaryota; kingdom Metazoa; phylum Arthropoda; class Insecta; order Odonata; family Libellulidae; genus Ladona; species Ladona fulva. The sequence goes on from KZ308821.1 coordinate 282,207, forward strand.
CTACATCCCAAGTTATTAAAAAAGAATGGAGCTGAGATGGGTTATTGCATAAAATGATGATTGCTGGGCTTTTGTATAAAATAATGGCCATTACCTTGATACTTACGCTTCTCGCACATTATATATACATAGTTTCTTATTTTTTGTGATAGATGATTAATAAATTGTAACCTTTTCCGATGCACATTTTCTCAAAAGGTATAGAAAATCGTTAATTTTTCTCTTCGCACTGGGGAAAATATAATTATACGACTGTGAAGCTAACTAAATTTTCTAGATAAACGAGACGGTTCTTGAAAAAAATTGCCGATACATAAGCAATACATTGCCGAAAAATTGTTGATTCATCATCAGGACAGTCTTAATGGACAGAAGCATTTAGAGAAAATAAGAAGTCGATGAACAAGAGAAATTAACGAAAATGAAAACTTTCAGCTCGAATTTTGACTAGATACCAAATACGTGCAGATTATCTACCTCAGATATAGGGAAACTTCAGCCATTTAGCTACATGCGGCCTTTCCGGATCTTCAACGCAAATTTCTCCTCATTTTCGAAAACAATAGTTATCAAATAATTTCGTTTCCCAGTCTTCTTTATAACGGCAAGTGAAATGAAAATGAGAGATATTTTATACCGTATTAATAAGCAATTGAAACCGTTTTCCTTAGTTCATTTCCAATGTTGAGTTAATTGAATACATACATTACGCTACTCAAGTGCGGCCTGGTGGTTTCATATGCGACATAATATCTACTTAGAGGTTTAAATATATTCCATACGCCGTATTTCGGCAGGCGGAACTCGCGTTAAGAGGCAAACGGGAAGCTCCGGATTACCGATTTATGGGAAGTCCTAGTGTACATTTCGGAGACAGAGCCTCCATCGTCAGGGGGTCTCCACAAAGGAAGGACTTAGACTTCCTTTGAGGAGAAACCCTGACGATGGATGTTCTGAAATGTACATTGGGACTACCCAGATATCGGTAATCCGGAGCTTCCCGTTTGTCTCTTAACGCGAGTTCCGCCTGACGAAATACGGATTACGGAGTATTGTTAAATTTCTAATTCATTAACAGCCGTGTTACAACTATCTTTTCTTTCAAATCTTGTAGCAGGGTCAAATGATATAGGCTACATTCCTATGATAATATGTTCACAAATCCATCTCTAGCCATTTATGCTATCCCTCAGAGAAATTTATTCAGTTTTTTTGGCTGAGCTTTCTACGCAAGGTTTCCATTGTCCTCCTTGAGACTCCTTGTGATATGCACGTCGGAATTCTAATTAATTTCCTACAACCAATTCTCCTGAAATTTCATTCCGAAAAATTTCAAAATAATTTAACTCTTAATATAAAAAGATAATGCAATTAATCTAGCAGTTTATCTACCATGGCTGCACTAATCGAAGATTCCATCCCAACAGAAATCTAACGTGGACAGGTACATCGAAAAAGGACTCTCCCCAAGCAGGATCTTGATCATTGTTCCTGTATTTGGAGCGATATTTACCATTGAAGATCAAGGCGATACGAAAGAGGGAGCCAGAGTCTATAAACCAGGAAACGAGGACCAAGAAATAATGGATGGACTTGGCATTCGTAACAGAGAAGTATACATCACTCTCATTTCTGTAGGGTGCGTTATAAAAATTCCTGGAAGGTCAAAAGAAATTTTTAACTTTCATTAGTATTAGAATTTTAGTCTCAACCTTTACCAAATAAAGACGATTGTTATTATGACGCTACTGAGCATTAAAAATGAATGTCGTTATGGCATTGAAATGGCTTTGATAACGCTTCAAATTTATTTTTCTTTGTAAGGCTCTCTATCGTCCAGGTGAGTTGTATTCTGTTTTCCATTTGTCGTAGTTTCTATTGTGCTCCCTTGCTCCCGAATCGTATTCAAATCCACCTTCGACACGATTCATTCAGAAGAATTAAGTGGCAGTATAAAATTTGATGATTAGAAACTACATAAGGACGAGTAATTATACACATCAGACAAATTCGAGTCAAATTCAACAAAATTGATGTTAAAATATACAGGTTCATAATTCCCAAACTTTGGCCATTTTCCCTACTTTTCGGGCCAACGTGCTAAATTTTAACGCACAATATTCCACTCAAATACTAAACTTGATCATTCATATGACTCAAAGGGCACTCTCAGTAGATACTGCTACAGAAATAATCTCAATTAATGAGCTTACCGCCCTCCTCTCAGATGAAAAAAGTAATATACGCAGAGAAAGATACAAAACCATTATTTTATTCATAGTTACTGAGTAAATTGAACGATTCGTCTTTGGGATGGACCATCCACCGTGATAATGAAACCAAAGAGCCATACGCATTCACTACGACAGGACTCTGGACATCTTACGAAGACACAACTTCTATGGAATACAAGGTAAAAACACAAGTACAGAAAACTAAATCAATTAACCTTAAAAGGATAAATAAAGATGGATAATAAACAGCGTAACCTGAGGTTTTACGTCTAAGAAAAATTATTACGAATGAAATAACAATGGATGATACTGATTTCGGAAGACGTTATAACAACAGTACCTCTTCTAAAAGATTTCTTAATGAATTTCAACACATTTAAAAAATAAGGAAATTTTTAAGAATTTATAAAAAAAAACACCAATAAAATATTATTAAACATATTACTAAAAATTAGCAACTTAACATTGGTGGTAGCAGGTTAAACTATTGTACTTAGTATGATGCTTTTAATTTTACAGAATATTTACAGAACCTACGATTACCTTTCAGGCTCGCTACGTGCTAGAGAAGGGACTGGGAGGAATAAACATCGTGGCATTGGAATTTGATGATGACGAACGCATCAGAGAAGGAAAGTTCCCACTCACGCGGGCCATTTACAACACATTTAGTCGAGAAAATAAATCTGCTGATTCCGGCAACTAGCTGATTAAGTCATTCTATTCGTCTCTAAATTTGACACCCTCAATAATCCTAGATCTTTGATTATAAAGTTAGTGAGGTTCAAACTGTGGGTACCACTAAAGTGATTTCTATGGAATAAATATGTGTATCAGAAAACATGTACCAAATCTTAATAAACAACTCTTATAATATGTACAATGAATAAATACCAGATTATTCTTAACTCTTATAATACATTGCGATTTATATTTGACGTAAAATTAACATAAAATTAACTTATGCCAAGGATTCAACTAGTAAAAATGCAACGTTAAAAGAATTTCGGAATAAATAAACAGAATTGTTTATGTATGGTGGTAAAACATATAATTTTATATGGCAGCAAGATAGAGTATTAGTAGAAAAAATAAAATAATAAATGACCCCTGACACCCTGAAAAGAATTTTGGTGTCAGTTGGTTGGTTGCTATTACCATACTAACTTTATGTTAGCTTTACTGGCACCAACAGTTTATATCATACAGAATATGATTCTAAAACAATCTCAAGACGAAATGGACGAAATCCACCAGAAGCATTTGAAAGCATACATTACAAAAATCTACCTTGTCTTTGCAACGCTTCGTCAAAAGAAGAATCAGTAGGGTCCTTCAGAAAGAATTATCATGCAGCAAGAGAGGGAGGAATCTACTTGGGAAATAAATGATAGTGTGGCATTTTTAATAGTTTTTAGTTTGCAAACTATCTTATCGATATAGAATGAATAACATCACCTTTCGATGCATAATTATAATACATCTACTACCAAATGTTCATAACATGCTGGTAAAGATTTTTCAAATGCCGATGAAAAAAGGTAAATTCTATAATTAAGAAATATTTCAATGATCAATGAAAATACGCACATTTTCCATTCCCTAGTAAAACTAACAATATTGACAAATTATTTGAAAAATATCGAGCCAATTTTTTTAAACAGTTCAATAAAAGTATATTTTCTAGTATAAATAAAAAAATAGACAACAACATTTTTCGAATTGTATTCGCTTACGGTATGGTACAGAATCAATTTTGGGCCAGTTTTCGTCCTATGCTCAAGCCTTCTCCTCACTAAGGAAGCCTATTGATGCAAATATAATGTTCCACTCAACGAAAACATTTTCAAACTAGCCATTAGGACTCATAATATTCCGAACCCTTACTTTACGTCTTACAAGACCAGGAGCAGCAAGAATGTCCCTCACCACACGGAAGTAAATAAACAACAGATAATGAACAGTGGTTACGGTAGAACAGACAGAAATAAGTGGTTTTGGGAATAAAAATATGAATTTTCAATTTTTAAACCCCGGTGAGCTACAACATAATTACCGTCACTCCAATCCCTGTCACAGGGAATATACCGATCACATTAGTAATTTTTGAAGGTCCAAAGAATCCCACTAAGCTGGGTTATTCACCTACATTTTCCCATAAGAAAAGCAGATTAAATTTCTGTACAGCTCATAGTGCATAATAACTAGAGCATATACAGTTATAAGATAGAAGAATTGCTTGCGTAACACGTTCAGCATTACGCCACAACATCGCAAAGGAATTTCATGGAAAAATATTTAGTTCTCCATGTTCGAAATTTAATGAAATATAATCTGATTCATATCTTGAAATATTCTCACAATATTAATATTAGGAACAGTTTAAATAAAACAGTGATTCGATCTATAAATCTAAAGGTGACGCGCCGTGTGGAATAGGAGAATGACGGCTACGGAGCATCTCTTATTTACATCTAAATTATTTAAAGTCAGCTAAGAAATTCGACAATTCCAAAGGAATAATGAATGTATTATAATTATTTGAAAGTACCAGAGAAATGATTCGATAAGGAATATGAATTGGAATCATCTTCAGCTGGAAATGCGCTATTTATCTCAGAAGACCTTTAACATCGATTGCATTACGAAAGATTTAAATCTCCTAGTAAAGTCAGAGGACCTCAAAGAGTATAAAGCAGACAGCTTTCTAGCATACAGTTGTCCGCAGCTGGTGAGTATTCGATTTGGAATTACTCTCCTTTTATTCTACACTCCCATAGACGACATATAGAGCAATAACATTCGTTTGCAAGAATAGTTAAGTAGTGTAGTCACTTCTTGGAGAAGCTGTCTACGTATCTTCAGACAATAAAATATTTAACAAGCATGACATTTTACTATAACGGTCGTAATCAATTACTTTGTGTACATAAGTAAATCAAAACTAACGACAGGACTCCAAAAATTAATATTTTTCAATGTATTAAATGTACGGAGTGTACTAGAATAAATTGTACTACAAGGACAAAGACAGGAAAAAAGTGATAAGTTCATGCTATGTTCTGAAAACGGGCCGGATGTCAAGCAATGTACACGTACTTCTACAGAGGGTATAAAGACATCCCGCCAATATTTTCCCACTCGATCAACACCATTCTTTTAGGCGATAAAAAGTGCAAAAAAACCTAATTAGTCGTTCTTAAGAAAGGAAAATATTAATACATAGCAAACTTGCCTATCATTTTCATACATTTAAAAGAAGTAACAATGAATACATTGCTTTTTAACTCGAAGGTCCTCCCGACTGTAAGACGGGAGGACTGAACTTACGATCATCGCATTTACCTCAATACTGAAACAACCTCAGCATTTTAAGAACACTCTAGCCAATCATGTTTTCATGGGTGAAATTAATTTTTTTGATACAATTATAGATTTATGCATAGATGGTCTAAGAATGTTGACGCTCTCCTTAAATGATAGTAAGACGTATGAACGAAATAAATGCCTAATTAATACAAATTGCATCTCCAAATCACAATACATATTTTTTTTAATTCGAGCCTAAATGCCAGTTGCAATATGCTGAAGGAGACATAAAAAAATATTAAAAACAAAATATTATTCAACCTTTAATATTCATTCCTTTTCATATTCAAAGGAAAAATGAATATACTGATATTAGCAGCAGCCATTTTGCAGCTTCTTCTGGTGGTTGGAGGTAATAAATAACAATTTATCCGAAGTAACATCCGACTAAAAATTAACGACGCACTCACAAACTAATTTTTCTCTCGCAGGAAGTGACGTACCAGGAGAGCGTAAACGCGTCGGGTGCTATTATTTAGGTTCCAAAAGTGAGCGATTGGGTACCTTATACCCAGAAGATATAGACGCCTCCATATGCACTCATCTGTTCTTCATTGAGGGTGCAATAAACAATCAGACTCACGAAATCGGTCTTAAACCACCTGATGGGGATATGAAACCAGCTTGGGAAGGTGAGTAGAATTTCCAATAAATGCCACCATACGTCGGTTCAATAAAAATTGATGAGTATAGATTACAGTTTTAAAAACAAGCTCCAAAAAGACAGTTTGCAAGCAAACCAACCGTTAGGAAATTCCAACCAGCGGAGAAATGTTTCCGAATCTGGTTTCTATTAATCTCCTGGTCTACCTATAATAGACTTAGTCGCAATCTTGAAAGGATATTTTTTAGATGCCGGATTTGATCAATTCAAAGTGCACATTGCTCACGTACAGCACAATCAAATAAACATTGCATAACATTTACATAAACCAACCGCATTATGAATAATGACCTGGGTCCAGTAACTTCACTTATTGTCGTCACACCACAAAAGGTATAAATACCCATCGCCATCCCCCGTCACACTCAGTTCTCTTCTCACCTAAAGATGGTAACGTAGTTGCCGAAATACATATTGAGAACAACAAACTGCAAAGTGCAGCCACGAAGAATCCTAACCCCCGCTGTTGGAATTTCCTAACGGTCGGTTTGCTTGCAGACTACGCCTTTGTGGACCTTTTTTCAAAACTTAAATTTATTAACTCAACCGTGTTTCTTCTCCTTATAGATATAGGTAAGTATAAGTATATTCGAACCGTTAGTTTCGAGAAACACGAATTGTATTTTAGAATAGAGTATCCAAGAGTCATAACTCGCATCTTAAGTTCTGAAAGAATTTTACTCCAGTAAATTGGTTACAGAGACTTAAAAAAGGAAACTTAAATTTTTTTATTAAGGTTTGGTCCCAAGATTAGTCAAGCTGAAAACAGCGAACCCTGATTTGAAACTGTTTCTGCACATTGATTACGATCCGGTGGACTGGGTAGGTTCAGAAAAATAAAATAAATTCACTTGCATAAGAATTTGTACCCCTAAGAACCTATTTTAAGAATTTTTAAACTCCTCAGTCTTCAGTGGGGCCCTCGGAACGATCAAGCACTATCCAAAGTGGAGTTAAGTGGCTGAATGAGAGCGGATTCGATGGTTTAGACTTCGATTTTTCCTTGAGAAACCAGGTTGGTAGCAATGTTTCACAGATAAGGCATAAGTGAATCACACCAAGGTCTAGGGGTTTAAGATGAATGAGGGTCGATGGATTATACCTTTCAATCCTAAACGGTAATGCCCCTGGATATTCTTGGAAAGCTGTAAGAAGGTTGTGGTTGGATCACGTTGTGAAGGAACGTACTTTTAAAATTAAATAAAAAGAATAAATGTGGAAACTTCCTATGCAAAATATATATTTATATACATACACAACGGAGTGAATGATAATCAATTGAGCTCCAACAGCGTTCTATAGGTGAGTAACTTTGAAAACAAATGCTTTACAGATCCACAGCGAAACAGCTTGCAGTGTATTAATGTAGATGTATAGAGATATCTTTGCTTTCAAACTACAGTTACTAACACTTCCATGTATTGCATTTAAGGAGAAGATGGCCGATTTTATTTGCGAGATGAAAAATGAATTCGACAAGTATGGTTACTCAATAACGACAACATTAGTAGGACCTGCGGCGGTAGAGGAGGAAATCATTAGGAAGATAGCAAGGTACGTTTATCTACATAAATTTAGACTAACTGATTTGTGTGTTTTATGCGATAATTGTTTTCTTCCCTACGTAAAAACTGTATTGCTTACGACGATAATGTACATTTTTTAATGTTTTGTATTACTAGTATGTTGAATGCTATCTTTTTCTCTTTCCACCCAATATCTTTCCTATGTTTTTCATACCCCCTTCTCTCTGAAAAGCTTTACCTGCTTTGGAAATTTATCTTAGAAATCAAGATCACATTTTATCATTACGAAAACCATTCTTGCTTCATTTATATTTTTTTCCAATTCTGCCATTTAATGTGCCTGGTTTCTTAACGCATCAACTTTTCACTAATTTCAATTACTTAACTAATGAAACTACAATACCTTTCACAGTAGGTTAAGAGGTAATACATGGAAATTTCAATTCCTAATTTTCCAAAAGAGATGTATGTGTATGTGATTTTCACTTGGCTCCAACAATTTCATATTTTGTGGACTAGGGTCATGGTTTGTTTTCGAATGTGAAACAACACCTCAGGATTTTGGCGATGGTCGCCCGGCCGCGTCAGAAAGGTCATATAGCGATAAAATCAAGATAACGCAAAACATAGAATCAATCTTTCAATAAAACAAAGGAATAACCGAATCCTTTTCCATTCCACATTCTAGTTCCTTGGCCATTTTAACTGTTAATATTTCCAGACATCGGAGAAAATTCGTCTCTTACCCTTATTTTCCACAAGACCTTTGACTAATGAAATGAGCCTTGTCTAATCTGAGGTTGAATATTTACTCCTACGCAACATACTATTCCACAATTATTGATTTAAACTCGATTAATAATATTATATTCTTCGCTTCAGGTGCAGCGAGCATACTGCTCTTTTTCTATTCCACCATGATAATGGAACTCATCGAGTATCACCAATGAGTATGATCGTAAGTTGAAGCAATACAGAATAATATCATCCACAATTATACGAATAGGAGGTCTGATGAAGAAATTTGCAGCCTATGACTAAGCTTATAACATCATAAAATCAATTCGCGTCTGAGTTACCATTACTTTTTAGTGAGAAGGAAATAACAGATTCATTGAATATTTTCGAGACGCAAACTCATATGTTGTAATACACAATTATCCATCTGAATACTAACTCGGTTACAAAGAGGGAGATTAGCGTTTGTGTATAAAATCGGCCAATGCCTCGGTGCTTAGACTTTCAGTGCGTTATCTAAACACGTAAATAACAACTCCAGCATTTAATTCTACCTAAGAGTTTGGGAACGTAAGGTCTCCCCAAAACCTCAATGGAGCCTTCTCATTCTGTAAAGCAATCGAAGTCTCTGAAACAATTTTGTCTCATTTAATATGGCAAGATAAGATAAAACAGAGTATATTTTACATTGAGTAAATTATCGATTTAAATCTTTCTCCTTCATTTATTTTCAATGATGAAATAATTGCATAGACGCAATACGCAACTGAAGTGCGGCCTAGTGGCGTTTAAATGAATTCTAGAGGAATCGAATAGTACATGCTTTCCCCAGATGAAAACGGGTTCATCATTCCAGTTCTAGCCACTTCGACTACCACGCAGAGTAACTCTACTCCTTACAAGCAAATCTTTCCAGAAAGTCTTCAATTATCTACACCTTGAGGTCTGCAAATCGGCATTATAACTGCCTTTCTAAAAGTACCCCTACTGAAATTTCAGTTCGAAATTTTTCATAAAGAATTAAACGCTTAGTTCCGAAAATACAGACATTAATATATCTTCCAGTGTGAGACGGAAAACGAAAAAATTGTCAGGACTGGGACTCGAACCCGGATTTTGTACTTTCGGGTGGCTGCTCTAGCTAATTGAGCTATCGTGCCAGAACAATTAGTCGTACCGTTAGAAATATTATGTGGGCAATGCATCACTTTGTGTGACCAGTGCTTCTGGGGTCGTGGTTGAGGACGAAGTGAGACGAACACTCCCCTTCGCCCATAAAGTCTCCCTAACGGCATGTCTTACTGTTCTGGCACGATAGCGCAATTGGCTAGAGCAGCCACCCGGAAGGTGGAAGATCCGGGTTTCTAGTCATGGTCCTGTCAGACATTTTCCACGTCCGTTTCTCCTTAGGTATATTCCTAGGCGCACACCTTGAAGTGTTACGCTACAATTTACCCTTTTCCTCACATCTTCCAGTAAATTGCCATGGATTTACTAATCGAATATTCTTTCCCAACAGAAACATAGCGTGGACACGTATGTCGAAGCTGGACTTCCTCCAAACAGGATCTTGATCACCATACCTGTTTTTGGAATGATTTTTACCCTGGAAGATCCTGCCGATGCGGAATTGGGAGCCAGATTCCAGGGACCAGGAAACGAAGACGATGATAAAATGGGTGGATTTACCATTCGTAACAAAGATGTACATACCACTTCCGTTTGCGTGTGGCATTCAAGATATACAGGGACACCAAAAGCAATATCTAAATCGTGAGACCAAGCTCGTGAGCTTGTTGTGAATTTTCAATACTACACAAATGAGATAGTCCTGCACAACGATATCTCTACCTTTCATAGTAATTTGAAACTATACAAGAATCGCTTAAGTTTGTTTGCAAGAAGTTTTTGAACGCCCCTAGTCTTCACCTTGCTCAGCATCATATTCATTCATAGAAGACATAATCTCCCATTTTAAGAATGGGAACCATAGCTTACGTTGGTTTCGATGAAGAAATATCGAAAACTGAGCAGATATCAGATACTTCCCATTTACTGTGGAACAACATGTGTATCCTAGAAATCAACATGAGGATTTAATTTCCCTATTGAAAATTTGTAAGCCATAAATTGGATAAGAAAACTTTCTGAAGTCATTTCAAATTCATTGTTAATGACAAGGATGTATATCTTGGTCATTGCTTTCTATTTCAAACTTTATTTAAATTTACGAAAATGAATCAAATTGTATATCTTTTAATCTTGACCAGAGCTTCACATAACGTACTCTATGGGAATCTTTACATGGACATGTATTTAAAATTGGATGTTGATGATCTCTTGCTTTTATGTTGAGTGTCTTTGATGAAGGCTTCTTGGAATTCCAACCGGAATGCTTCTTCGATCAAAGTAGACGTTTCGACTGCTGTCAAATGAGTCAGAATGAGTAGGAAGACTCAGGACAGAGGGATCATAACTTCGACAATGATCGAAGAAATAATTCGGAAGGAAATCCGAAGAGCTTCCATGACTCTATCTTCCCCCTGCCACACGCCGAAAGGCGGCTTGCAGGGTACTAATGTAGATGTAGATGTAGACTCTGATATTGATCTATTTTTCTAGTAAGTAAAAACTGACCATATACCAGAAGGCTACGATAATTCTAATATCTCTTCTTATTTTCATTATTTTTGCACCCGCACCCATAATAGCTGCAATGATATTATGGGTACGGGCAAATGTAATGCCTTCATAACATAATACTAAACCCCCTAGTCCATGAATATATATTAAATACATAATTCAATACGAATATATTTAAAACGAACTTCAGAGGCAGTACAATATTCGATAAACATAGACATCATTAGTCAGGTGTAATTATTATTTCCTTTATTAATGAGCTGAACAACCTCATTCAAGCAGGAAAAGGTAATGATATACACATAGAACTAAAAACTATTATATTTTCGCAGTTATTGAGGAAAATGAACGATTCTTCTTTGGGATGAACCATCCGCCGTGACAATGAAACCAAAGAGCCATACGCATTCACCACAACAGGACTCTGGACATCTTATGAAGACACTACTTCTATGGAATACAAGGTACAAACACAAATGCAGAATTCTACATCAATTTACTTTAAAGGAGAAATATAGAAGACAATCTGTATGAGCAGTAAATATAGATATCACACCAAACAAAAATATTACGAATAAATTCCCTATTATTAATACCAATCCCAAATAACTATTTCTAGCCTAAGAATTTAGCATAATTTTTAAATGATGTCCTGATAAATAACAAAATATTTTCGAAATAAGGAAACTTTTTCACTGAATTTGTAACAAAACTTAAAAGAAGCATACCAACATTTTCAACATATGCCTAACATTAACGGTAGCGGCATAACTTTTGCAATCAGTATGATACTATCTTCCACAGAGGATATTTACAGAATCTTCGAATACATTTCAGGCTGGTTATGTGCTCGAAAGGGGACTAGGAGGCATAGTTATAGCAGTCTTGGAATTTGAGGACGACGAAGGCATCGGAAGAAAAGGAAGGTTTCCACTCATGCGGGCCGTTTACAACACATTAATAAAAAATCAACCTGTTAATACAGGCAACTAGCTGATTTGGTTAATCGCATTTGCATTCTATTAGGCCTCGAAAGTCTACAACCTCTATTACCTCTGTTATGCCTTAGAGATTGGTCGTGAATTAATAACTATGACCCATGCAAAATTAAAAAAAGACAAGTAATTATTTGGCATTCCTCAAATACAGTAGCAACGCGTAATAAATAATGGCAATATAACATCCGTTTCATTGTGTTGTTTTGCTTTATTTCCTAAAAATTAACCATTAAGGTACACCAAAGAATAAGCAAATCAAATATAATTTAAGAGAATGTAGGAATGCTTAACAAAATTGTTCATGAATTACAGTAATACATGTTACTCGATATGAAATCACGATCGCAAATCATTTGCTAAAAAACAATCACCATTTATCGATAACAAAAATACGGTGCATATGACGGTTTTGGAGGAAAGAAGAGAGACCTCGCCTGAATTTTCCAAGCCCTTTAACTACAAAATACAGACCCTTACTCCCATATCCTGTCACAGCTAATGGACGTTTAACATAAAATTAATCATATACTTGTTTCTTACTTATCATTAAAAATGAATAAAATAGATGCGAAACTTATAAACTTGGTTTACTATATCCTATGAACATTTCTTTTGATTCTAACATGAAATGAAATATTTCAATGATATTAAAGAACATGAAAACGGATTACTTCGTTTGAAGAACGTATTCTTTGTTCTTCTTCTCTCTTCTTCAATTTCTAATTCTCAATGACAACTTTCATGAAAATAGGAGATCCGGAATCGATTGCCCGCTAGGTCAGACTATTCTCTTAAATTTTTCATCTTAAATCAGCCACGTGAACCATGTGTTATTCATCGCTTATTTAAAAAAAATAGGACGTGAAAAGTGGAACGTCTTTCAAAATTTGAAAAGGACCACTCAATACGAGAGGAAAATAGAAGCGATTTGGCATCACATAACGATTTATTTAAGAACCTCATATCACACATTCATATTCATATCTCATATGGCCTTTGGCATCGAGTGGTAGACGGAGAACATTTTTATTTCGTTAAAACTTAAGACTCTCACGAAATATTACTCGACAGAAAGAATTCAGACTTCATTCCTTGCGCTACGGGTGAGTCTTTCATACATTTTTTAAAACTTTTTCCATATATGTCACTAAATATAACGAGTAGATATATGTCAATCGATTCATAAAAAGATATTGAGACTCCAAGCAAAGAAGCAGTAGTAATGTGGGAGACAGTATGTATGTATGTGTGGCATAGCATGCCTACACATATAGTCTAGCTAAGCAGTCATCATCAGGCGATAAGTTAGTGAATGTACGCTCACGACGAGGTTTACCTTTTGAATACCGCATGGAACCGGATACCAATACAGTCTGCTAGTTTCTAAATGTTTTCACAGTTCTGAGCCATAAAACAATGCTTTCCTCAAATTATTAACATTAATGTTTTGCCGTATCTACCTGAATAAGCGAAATATCTGTATATTGAGCACGAACCGTTAAGAATACGATATTTATGCTGCCTCGCCATAGAATATACTCCTTACGTGATAACCGCTAGCCAAAGCGTAAATAGAAGAGAAAAATCAATGCGTTAGTTTGAACCTAATCTCAATCTTCCAACACCCCATTGGAACCACTGACCACTGCCACTTATTTAGCTATCGAGAATAAGAGCTCTCTGTTCCGTTTTTAATAGTCGAAGTGGGGAATTGTATCTCATCTGCATTTGCGCTTATTTTTCGGGTTCAATACGCACACAAAGAGCAAATTTATTGTTAAATGACTTCCCTGTGATACACAAAAGAAATCGACATTTTACTAGCAAGATGATTTTATTAAAAAATTATAGATCTCAGACGTCCCATACAATTTTGGCCATCAATATCATAAAATAAATTTTATGCCCAAAATCAGAAAGAAATTATATTACGCTTTCGATTACTTTTTGTACATACATAAAGGAAATGTTTTCCACCGATAATTTCAAGCCTTTCACAACAGCTACAGGGAAATGAAAATCTTAACAACGTTCGCCATTGCGCAGCTTCTCCTGCTTGCCACAGGTAATTATAATTATTTACCCCTACCTACCTATTTAAGACTCCTGAATACTGTACATAATACTCGTCTTTTTAACGCAGGAAGTGATGTCCCAGGAGAGAGCAAGCGAGTGGGATGCTTGTATATGGGATACACAGAGGTGACCAGAGGTACTTTGTTCCCAAATGATATCGACCCTTCAATTTGTACACATTTGGTTTATCTCGACGGTGCTATAAACGAGGAAACCGAAGAAATCGAAATCAAAACAGATATACCCAGACTAAAGTCTGATGAAGAGGGTAAGTTACTCACGGAATATGCAAATTCGCATTTTAGATCAAACTATTAGTATTACTAGTTTATATAAAAGTTGATGAACGACTATTTCATCCCTGAAAAGCGGGAATATTCCGTTTTTCAAAAAATCAGGGTATTCGTGCCCATCATATTTCATTCTGATTTATTGCACACTTGCTATATATTTGATTGCCCCTTTTACGAGCTTTTCTACAATTCGTACTCCAATCCTTTTTAATTTCGTTTTGTAAATGTAATCGAGCCAGGATAGCCGATGTGTAAATTAATTTTCTTTTTTGTTGCTCCAAGAATGTACACTTGTTTCTGTGTATCATTCTTGACCCTTGATAATCTACTTTAGTCAATCATGTTTGAAGCAACAATTCATTGCAACATCATTAGCGTCGAAGATTAATTATTATTGATTAACTAATAATAGAATTATTACCTCCAACACCAACCTAATATTAAGCACTACGGCAAAAATTGCTCGAAGAGACAAGACAGCAATGATATAAATCGATTGCTCACGTTAAAGTCTTACTATGTACTGCGATGAATATTTATTAGAGGCCTAGACTTTAGAGATAGACTAGAGGGAAATATGATTACAAATAATGGATGCAAACACCACGTAAGTGTTGCCCATTTCGGATACCGACTATTTTTAACCTGATTACCACAAAAAGCAAAATCAAGATATTCAGAGAGTTCTACTGAGCTACCATTTAAATAACATGGCTAAAGAGTCATTATGCATTTGACATCACACCGGAAGATATTTATTGAATCCAAAATGTATACATTCCTAGGTCTTGTCCCGGAATTCCGGAGGCTGAAAGAGGTGAATCCTGATTTGAAACTGATTTTACTGTTCGTAACACCGCCTTTGAACTGGGTAAGTATTCATAATACCATAACTAATTGAATTGAAAGAATACATATATTATTTTATGAATACTTAAAATTTCAGGTTTTAACGAATTCCTCTAGAAGAGCAAACGTCATCCGAAAGAGTGTGGAATGGCTCAAACAGAGCGGATTCGACGGTTTGGATTTCCTATCACGAAAGTTAATACCTGATACGGTTGGTAGCTATACTATTTAAACACTTAATGGCAAATCACCAAAGTTTTGATATCATTCTATAAATTGTATTTAAGGAGGAGATAGCCGATTTTTTCTGCGATTTGAAAGCTGAATTCAACAAATATGGTTACATTCTGTCAACATCAACTTCGGATAATTTATTACCGGGACCATCTCAGCAACAGAAAGACTCCTTAAAAAAGATGGCAAGGTATGTACCGCAAATAATGAACCAAGTCTGGTTAGAGGAAATGTATATGCAAGTTATGAATTCTATGAGAACGGCTATTAAAATGAACTTCTAAAGGAAAAGAGTTCGATTGCACACTAGAAGCCTGTATCCCTGAAAACATTTGGCATCCATTGACAGATTTAGAATAGACATAAATAGAACAGGCATAGACATTAAATCTTATCGTGTTGTTTTTACGAATTCCTTTTTAACTTCGTTCCACTGATTCTTAAGAATAATTATAATTACAGGGAGAATCCTCCACATTTTTATTTCCTCACAGATGTCATGTACTGGTGATTCTGCTGAAATTCGAAAGAATTTCCGATTCAAACTTTTTTCATTCAGTAAAAGCTAAGCTAAATCACATATCGCATTTGTTTTCTTGAGAAACTACTAACAGTTATTATATCCTTTCTCTAGTTGCTGTGACCAAATAACACTCGAAACCAGTCTAGACGAGCCAGATGGTTACCGATATGCAGGCCTAAATTACACCGTAAGAAGAATTAGCGCATCTACAATCACATTCTGATTCTGTCCTTAACATATGGCAGATAGATAACAGTGTTTCATATTTCAATTTATAGATACATTTCCATTTACATTGTTAATCGCTAAGGTAAGGTGAGTCAGCACGTTTTTATTCCTCTGTTAACATATACGAGAGGACATCAAATATATCTTTGAGAGAAGTAACTGATGAACCCTCACTTCTTAACTATTCTTAATATATTTAAAGTAAATAAACGCAATCTTACGGTGTTAAATTAACTTGGCTTTTCCGCTAAATCAGGAGAATACACTATACAATAAATGATCAAACATTCCGAAAAGAAAGAAAATTAAATTTTTGACCCCATAACGTACTTTGAATACGCTTTAGATGCCTGAGATATATGCTGAAATTTTTTTCCACAAAGAGAGATTTTCAGCTCTAACCTTTTAGTTAGGGCTTTCTTTGAATCAAAAATAAATTAAACAAAGACTTTTAACAAACATAATCCAAATATATTTTACCTTAAATCCCTAAGCAGCTAAAGAAAGCTTACTTATTTCTAATCGTCTTTTTAAAATTATTACAAACACAATTTTACGATTTAGATGGCCCTAATCAACAATACTTATTTTACAGAGATCCCTGGTGGATAAATTTATCGAAAGTGGAGTTCCCGCTCATAAGATACAGATAACAGTCGCTGCCGTCGGAACTATTTTTAGAATAGTACCTCCAAATGAAACGGAATAGGTAGTCAACATAACCGGCCCTGAAAACGTTACCTTCAATTTGACAAGAGGAATTAGCATCTTTCACAAAGAAGTAACTATAACTTGTTTCTTTACTAATATACTATGTTCCCTTGAATATTCTATTGTTCTGTGATAAGAATGACAAAACACGGTCTATTGAATTGTTATTTGCGTGCATGTATTTAGCTTAACTACCGATGACTCTCAAAGGGTAAACGAAGATGGATAAATGCTCGTGCATTTATACCAGCGTACAAGCGTTGGAAAATGTTTCATAGGCGGGTACCATATACCTGACTGTTCTTTCCAAATCAAAAAGTAAACAGATCATTATGTATGCAGAGCCACTTCAACTACGTATTCTATCTCATATCTGTTCAATAAACAACCTATGCAATTAATTAAAAGTCGCTAAAGATATACAAAAATTAAATCAATAGACGAAGCTGTCACTGTGTGGAACTCCATAACATTAGTAAGGAAAAGAACACAATTTTACAAATGTGAAAAGTTTTCTATGTTATTTTTAATTAAAGAAAAATCTATCTGTAACATTCGGCTACAAGGAAAAAACACGAAAGGTATTTCTGAAAATTTTTCAAAATACACAAATCTTTTGATCTTCTCTCAATTCAGAGAAAATAAGCTGCGTAAAGGAATGCTAAATATATACTCTCTCCCATAGCTGTTACGAAGAATGAACGATTCCTCTTTGGGGTGGACCTTCCGTCGTGAAGAAACAAAAGAACCCTACGCTTTTACGGAAACGGGACTATGGATATCCTACGAAGATATGACATCAATGGAATTCAAGGTATAAACAGAAATTAAGGATAAAAGTAAATTAAATGTACACAGACTAACAGAGGAATAGATAATTAACTGCGTCTACTAAAATGTTAACCGGAACAAACCGAGCGTGCTTCAGAAAATAATGCAATAATATTAGTAAATAAAAACACAATCTGAGAGCTTCTGTAGACGGAGTCAGATTGTGTTTTTATTTACCAATAACGGAGAAGTTGTTTCAGACATTGTTTGTCTAAATTTATTTATTACATCGACCGGTGAAGGTTCGAAAGCATTTAGTAACATTTGCAGATGGAGAAAGATTTCTGATCTCTTTATTAAGTACGCGTGAAATACCAAGTTTTTGACATTTTACAGCTTAAGATTTAACAGCAATATTGATAGCTGTTTCAATAGTATCATCGTTGATAACTACGGAATTTTCGATGTTGTTATTTTACATGTCATCTTCGTAACCACTCTATTCGTTTCAGGCTCACTACGCGTTGGAAAAAGGACTGGGAGGCATAAATATTTTCGGTTTGGATCTAGAGGATGCAGAAGGAATTTCAGGAGATGGAAGATTCCCATTCACGCGGGCTATTTACAACATATTAAGAAGAGGAGATCAATCTTCACATACTCCCCATCACTGATATTGAATCGGCCACTTATGAAAGTTGCACAATGACATATTACAGGTTCTAAAAGCCCTAATGATCTGCGTGTGATATTGTTACGTATCTTAGAAGGCACTAAATAATAGTACGTTACCAGTAAAATCAATTTCATTTAATTGTGTACCCAAACAAAAATATCGAATTTCTAATAAATATTGGTTTACTGTACTGTTGTTTTGCTGTCGTATTTCAAAATACACCGACATCCGTGGTAATCAAGGAAATCCTTTATTACAAAGGAAAGAATGTAAACGAATTAAGTTGATAACTTTCAAATTAAATTATTAAATATCTTATTAACTAATATAACTTTTAATATACTAACACATTTTTAATTTAGGCATGTGACCATTTATGTCTATTGTTCTTTATGATCCTCGAAGACCATCAAGAAAATGAGGTTATGTCATGATAGGGTATGGCAAAATATTCAACTGGGCATATTTCCCGGCTGAAAATTCCAGCTTGAAATAGCCNCGGATACCAATACAGTCTGCTAGTTTCTAAATGTTTTCACAGTTCTGAGCCATAAAACAATGCTTTCCTCAAATTATTAACATTAATGTTTTGCCGTATCTACCTGAATAAGCGAAATATCTGTATATTGAGCACGAACCGTTAAGAATACGATATTTATGCTGCCTCGCCATAGAATATACTCCTTACGTGATAACCGCTAGCCAAAGCGTAAATAGAAGAGAAAAATCAATGCGTTAGTTTGAACCTAATCTCAATCTTCCAACACCCCATTGGAACCACTGACCACTGCCACTTATTTAGCTATCGAGAATAAGAGCTCTCTGTTCCGTTTTTAATAGTCGAAGTGGGGAATTGTATCTCATCTGCATTTGCGCTTATTTTTCGGGTTCAATACGCACACAAAGAGCAAATTTATTGTTAAATGACTTCCCTGTGATACACAAAAGAAATCGACATTTTACTAGCAAGATGATTTTATTAAAAAATTATAGATCTCAGACGTCCCATACAATTTTGGCCATCAATATCATAAAATAAATTTTATGCCCAAAATCAGAAAGAAATTATATTACGCTTTCGATTACTTTTTGTACATACATAAAGGAAATGTTTTCCACCGATAATTTCAAGCCTTTCACAACAGCTACAGGGAAATGAAAATCTTAACAACGTTCGCCATTGCGCAGCTTCTCCTGCTTGCCACAGGTAATTATAATTATTTACCCCTACCTACCTATTTAAGACTCCTGAATACTGTACATAATACTCGTCTTTTTAACGCAGGAAGTGATGTCCCAGGAGAGAGCAAGCGAGTGGGATGCTTGTATATGGGATACACAGAGGTGACCAGAGGTACTTTGTTCCCAAATGATATCGACCCTTCAATTTGTACACATTTGGTTTATCTCGACGGTGCTATAAACGAGGAAACCGAAGAAATCGAAATCAAAACAGATATACCCAGACTAAAGTCTGATGAAGAGGGTAAGTTACTCACGGAATATGCAAATTCGCATTTTAGATCAAACTATTAGTATTACTAGTTTATATAAAAGTTGATGAACGACTATTTCATCCCTGAAAAGCGGGAATATTCCGTTTTTCAAAAAATCAGGGTATTCGTGCCCATCATATTTCATTCTGATTTATTGCACACTTGCTATATATTTGATTGCCCCTTTTACGAGCTTTTCTACAATTCGTACTCCAATCCTTTTTAATTTCGTTTTGTAAATGTAATCGAGCCAGGATAGCCGATGTGTAAATTAATTTTCTTTTTTGTTGCTCCAAGAATGTACACTTGTTTCTGTGTATCATTCTTGACCCTTGATAATCTACTTTAGTCAATCATGTTTGAAGCAACAATTCATTGCAACATCATTAGCGTCGAAGATTAATTATTATTGATTAACTAATAATAGAATTATTACCTCCAACACCAACCTAATATTAAGCACTACGGCAAAAATTGCTCGAAGAGACAAGACAGCAATGATATAAATCGATTGCTCACGTTAAAGTCTTACTATGTACTGCGATGAATATTTATTAGAGGCCTAGACTTTAGAGATAGACTAGAGGGAAATATGTGACATGTGACCATTTATGTCTATTGTTCTTTATGATCCTCGAAGACCATCAAGAAAATGAGGTTATGTCATGATAGGGTATGGCAAAATATTCAACTGGGCATATTTCCCGGCTGAAAATTCCAGCTTGAAATAGCCTATGGATGCAAACATAAGGGGAAGAATTAGTTGCAAATGAAATCTGAGGAGCCAAGATTAAGAGAGTAAACAAACTAAAAATTCTTTAATGGAAA
This sequence comes from Ladona fulva, assembly GCA_000376725.2. NCBI lineage: Eukaryota > Metazoa > Arthropoda > Insecta > Odonata > Libellulidae > Ladona > Ladona fulva. The sequence goes on from KZ308821.1 coordinate 303,064, forward strand.
CAGGAGTATAATTCCAATTATACACATTTCATTAATCATTATTATTGACGAACATACACAACCAATCCCTAAATCAGAAAATTTTGATTAGTTGGGAAATGAATCCAGACCTAGGTGTTGGAACGCTAGCACGCTTCGCACTTCTAACTCCGCTTTCTCGACCTGTAGCCTCTTAAGTTACATATTAGAGTTCGAGAAAAGCTCCTACAGGCCGTTGTTTATAAGAAAAATATCACAACGGCTTTTTTTAACTCTAATGTCCTACCACAGCCGTATCCCTTTTCGCCATAGATTCTTGTATGTAAGCTTGAAATTTTGGAAGGGGTGTTAATAAAAAAATTTTAAAAAAACGATCGTAAGTAGAACATATAATAGTCTACAGAAATTCTAATACAGAATAACTAATTATATGACTAAGGTATCCAGGTGAAAGCTATACAGAGTCTAAGTTTAGATTCAATTTTTTAAATGAAAAAGAGAATAATTCGTTGTGTAATTTTTAGGGATGCAAACTACTGGGAAGGATTCCAAATTATCCATCCACATTCCAAATTACGAAAAATTGATGGAGATGAGGTGCGTTAGTTTAAAAGCACTGTTAGTGCAGATGCTTCCTGCATATTTTCTGTAATAAACTAAATCTTGTATCCCTTCAAATGCTGAACAATATCCTGGATTTTTCTCCTCGAGGTAGAGAAGATAAAATTTCTACCATTCTTCAGCTAACTAAATTTTTCATATTTGTATTTATTCTTATAAAGAAAACCCAACACAGCTATCTAGCAAAGCAATTCGTCCCGATCTCAGCTCAGCAGATCAGGCAAGGCTTCCAGTATCCACTATTTGAGATCTAAGTCCGCATTCGAAATCCTTCGGTAAAATCAATTCTATGATCCATTTATATAGAATATTAGTCCGAAAGATTTCATTCATAATGTCGCCCTTGATTCCGAAAAAGAGAAAACTTATATTCTAGCTCATAACGATGACTTTCATAATCGGGGATTATTTCCAACAGAAACCTGACGTGGACTGGTATGTCGAAAGAGGAATTCCAGCCAGCAAAATTTTGGTCATCGTACCTGCTTTTGGAGCGATTTTTACCCAAGAAGAAACGGGACTGAATACCGGAATCAATGGATCAGGAAACGCTGGTCATGAAAGGAGGGGTGAATTTAGCATTCCCAACAACGAATTATATATCACTTCCATTTCTTTGGTGTGATCTTGGAATTCTCTTAACCGAGAAAGCAATTACTAATTATTATCGTTCTCTTTAGCTTGTTGAAATTTCAGACACTTGCAGTAGTTCTGTAAGCCAAAATTAATCTGAGAATATACCAGAATCATTGCCGCTCGATAACATACATTTTTCATCGCCCTTAGTAGTCATCCTGATATATTCCTTTATAACAGCTTCAATATTCGATCATAAGAATAAAACAGATAAACAATAGCATGCGACACAAGTTTTTTCCAATAAAGAGGCAATGAGTGCCGTAATGGATTTGAAATTCGCATTGTAATTAACTTACAGAGGGACTTAACTTGTTTTTTAATCAGTAATATGAGGCTCGAAGTTCTCTTTTTAATCACTGCGAGCCATTATTACATGCAAAAGATTTTCGATGTCATTTATAATGCATTTATAACGTTTATGTTTTGTATTTTGGACTATATACTGGATGAATATTAAAACTTTTCTAATTAAAACAAAGAACTACTGTAATACCTGGACGGATCTGAGAATTTCGAAACGATTAATAAACAAACTTTCTCGGAAAATTAAAACAATGTTTTCAAAATAAAGGAAATAATCCACACCTTCCGATATTACGATATTTACCGTAGCGTATATTACTACTATTTATCTTAATAAATTACAACGACCAGGGTCGTGCCGAGCCATTTTGCCGCATTAGGTGAAATGTCATGCACCGCATTTAATTTTAATCCCGTCACTCAAAATAATTAGAAAGTAAAGAGAGTCACAAGCGTTAATCTTACAAAAATTCATATTACTTGATAAATACGATCAACGAATATCAAGAAAATGAAAAGCTTAACATGTAACTTCGGCCATCTTATCTTCGAGTACAATTAAGATGTATATTTAGAATGTAAAAATCGTGTTCGGAACACAACGAGAAAATATCATCAAATGAAAAAATCACAAATTTCGAGCGTATCGAAACGTTGCGTTTCCCCTCAACCAACTTAGCCCCTGAAACGTTTGTTCGCAAAACTTCAAGCAAAAAATACTTATCCTTCCGCGCAGTTTTAGGTTCAACACTATTTACTGTACTTAAGGAGGCGATTGCCAGTTTCTCTGAGATTTGTAAGCTTCGTTAAATTACATTCTGACAGCAACAGCTTTGCATGATTTATCACCGGGAGCAGCTCAGGGGTAGATATACACCTAACGCAAGATGGCATGGTATTTTATCATATTAAAATAGCTTAGGTATGTGAGAGGAAATACGCATTCAACGTAGGATTATAAAAAATTAATTGCTAAATTCAGAGTTAACATATTATGGCACTAGGTATAATTTCAAAAAGAAAAATTTTGTCTGCAAGGACCGATCATGTATTGACCGAAATATAATATTAAATCACTTTCCTTAAGGCCTCAAGGTGGGCGTCGGAATTTTAATGAGTTGATGAAGTGGATCAACAGTGATAATACTAATAATAAGCAGAGAATAAAAATGTCAGATTTTAGATACTTTCAACCTAAAGTAGATGTAATCGGTATGAGATGACTGGATTTCGTAAAACGCTGTTAAGAAAAGAGAAAAGCGAACATAGTATTTTCCACGATATTTTTAATAATTGCCTAGCCTTAGACTTGCAGCAACTATGAAACATTACAAAACATTTTGCGGAAAACACGAATTTCGGTTTTCTTATTTCCTAAAATAGGGGACTATAATCCTTGATTTAATAAATGTCTTATATTATTAAAGAAATTACTACCTTAATACTTTCTTAACACTGATAAAAATGTTACACATAAAATTTCGCTATTTATAAATTTAAAAAAAATTCCGACAACACATGATAACACATATTTTACTCTGGCTAACAAACGTCTTTCGCTAATATCTGCCAGCTCACTTGCTACATTCGTGATACACATCTACTTCCAACATAATCACCGTCCACGATACAAAACTCCCTTTTTATGTGGTTCGAATTTAACCTAGAATTGTTTCTCTATCCAATTTTTATCGTACCATTTGTATCACGCTACAAGTATGACTCTATTGTTTCCTTTTCTCTCCATTCGAGTGTTAGAAGATAATAAGTACTGGAAGCAATCCTTATCATGTCTATTGCATCCTGTACTTGTCAGTGCGGTATGTGAAAATCACGGTTAAAACTTTCTAATTAAAAGAATGATTAATAATTATATTCGTCCGATTGCGGAATTCGAACTTGCACGGGGATATTTATGCTGAAAGAAAAATTATGCATAAGATTTGATTCCTAAGTAACGCGTCGTTGTTGACTAGAAACAAAGGGACGAACTATACATCATACGTGTGCCTACAAATATTACTTTCAATTATTATTCAGAATAAACACTGGGGCTACTGGAAGGCAAGGTGAGTTTCGCGTCGATAATTAAAAGGACTAATACGACAAATAATTAATTACTTACTTATTTCTATATTAGATGAAGAAGGTGTCTGCTGTAAAAGAGATAATGTCTGCCGTAGCCGGGGTACGAACTCGAATCTCCCACTTTCCTAGCGGATGCTCTGACAATAAGCTACCACGATAGAAAAAAAACCCTCGTTCAATTTCTATTGCTCATTGGTAACCTCCAAGAAAATGGGAGAAACGGAATCCATTCCCCGGTTCGGCAGTCTTTTCTCAGATATTTTTTCATCTAAAATCAAGTTTGTGAATCATGTGTTTTAATCGCTTATTTATTAAGAGAAAGGACGTAAAAAGTGGAACGTATTTCTCAAATATGAAAAGGACCACTCCAAACGAGAGAAAAATAGAAGCGATTTGGTATCACGTAATGGTTTATTCAACTCATATTTCACATTCATATTCATATCTCATATGACCTTTAGCTTCGAGTGGTAGAAGGAGAACATCTCTATTTCTTTCAAAATTGAACTCTCACGAAATATTACTCGGTAGAAAGAATTCAGACTTCGTTCCATGCACTACGGGTGAGTCTTTTATATATATTTTTAACTTTTTCAATATATGGTGCTATATGCAACGAGTAAAGGAATGTCAGTCATTGCTTGATAAGAGACTGAGAATCCAAGCAAAGAAACAGTACTAGTGTGAGAAACGGTGTGTGGCATAGAATGGATACACATATAGTAGAATTAAGCAGGATTCCATCAGGCGAAGAGTTTGGAAATGTACTCATACAACAAGGATTACTTTCTGTACATCGCATTGGACCGGATACGAATATATACGTTTCCCAATTTTTTCACAGTGCCAATCCATATAACAATTCTTTCCTCAAATTAGTAGCTTTCCTGTTGTCCGTATCTCATACATAATTGCTAAATATAGAAGTAACATAATCTACCGAGAGAGCACTAACAATAAAGAATCCGGTCTTAATTTTACATCTCCAACAGATATATTCCTTAAATGTTTACCTAAATCAAAATACTAATAGGAAGAAAAAATCAATGCGTTAGTATGAACATAGCCTCGATTTCCACCGCCAAATTGGAACCATTGACCTCTACCACTAATTTAGCTATTAAGATTAAGACCTGACAGTTCCGTTTTTAAAGAAAATTAATAGGCGAAGAGGGGAATTGTAACATGTATATATTTCTGCTCATTTCTTGGGTTCAATGTGCACACGAAGTGCATGTAATTGTTAAATTACTTCCCTGTGATAAACAAATGAAATAGACATTTTACTTGCGAGATCGTTTCAAGAAATATTCAAAATGGGTCTCCCACTATATTATTGTCATTAATTATTGTTTTACTACAATATTAATATAGTTAATATCATAAAATACATTTTATGCCCAACATTAGAATGAAATGATATTACACTTGCGATTGCTTTTGTACAAAAATAAAGTAAATGTCTCCCACAGATAATTTCAAGCCTTTCACAACAGCTACGGGGAAATGAAAATCTTTACAACATTCGCCATTGCGCATCTTTTCCTACTGGCAACAGGTAATTACACTATTTACGCCTACCTACCTATTTATGACTCCAAAATACTATGCATAATACCCATATTTTTAACGCAGGAGCTGATGTTACAGGAGAGAGCAAGCGAGTGGGATGCTTATATAGGGGAATGACAAGGGTTGCCACAGTTTTGTTCCCAAAAGATATCGACCCCTCAATATGTACACACTTGGTGTATACCTACGGAGCTATTAATGAGGAAACCGAAGAAATCGAAATCAGAACAGAAATACACAGTTTGATGACTGATGTAGATGCTGAGGGTAAGTAACTTAAGGAAATAACACACTAGCATTTTAAATTTAAAAAATTTTAAGTAGTATTATTCGTACCCGTTTATATAAAAGTTCCTTGAAAAACAGGAATATTCCGTTTCTCAAGGAAACGCGATACTATAATGATATTCTACTCTGAAATTTTGCACATCTGCTGTGTAGTCACTTTAACTTCTTCTGTATAAAATCTAAAAATCGTAGAGGTATCCTTATAATTTCATTTTGTAAAAGACATCAAGCCTGGATATGAAGCATTTTATTTCATTTTTTTTAATACCCCGAAAATATTCACTTGTTTATTCCAGATTAACCTTTTTTCACCTTCACTAATCAACTTCAATCAAACATGAGTGTAGTAACATATGCTAAATATTGTATTTTGGCAATCTCAAAATCCTGACAGTAATAGAACACGATTGCTCACGTGAATACCTTAGTACTGTGGTGAATAACTGTATAATAAAGCCTAGATTTTGGTGAAAGACTAGAGGGAAGTTTGATTACAAATAATGTGTGCAAATACCACCTAAGCGTTGCGCATTTAAAATACCGACTATATATAACAAGATTACGACAAAAGTTAAAATGAAACCCTTCAAGGAACTTCACTGACAAGGTAAGTTTTGTGCAAGGAACGTTTCCTGAAATTTTCGTGTAAATCCGCGTTACACAAACCTAACGTGTTCCTTGTGAGTTAATATTTGAAAGACTAAGGCTATGGGATGATTAACCACTTGATATTACTCCGAAAAATATTTATATTTACCGTATTACCATCAACAGCACAATGAAACACTTCAGACAGATTTGTTGACATCCTAAAAGAAAAAAAAGCTACCGGATATTTATGCATTTGCTAACACACCGGAAAATATTTATGTAATCTAAAATTTATACATCCCAAGGTCTTGGCCCGAAATTGCGGAGGTTGAAAGAGGTGAATCCTGATTTGAAATTAATTCTGCAGATCGTAAAACCGTATTTGAACTGGGTAAGTACTCATAATACCATAACTAGCTCCAGTGAAAGAATACACATACTTGTATTATGAATACTTAAAATTTCAGGTATTAGCCAATTCCTCTAGAAGAGCAAACTTTATTCGAAATAGTGTACAATGGCTCAAACACAGCGGATTCGACGGTTTGGATTTCCCATTACGAATTATACCCCATGACACGGTTGGTAGCTATCATTTATAAAGTTATAATACCGTTCAACGCATTTTTTATGTCATCCTATCAATTTTATTTAAGGAGGAGGTCGCCGATTTTTACTGTGATTTGAAAGCTGAATTAGACAAATATGGTTACATTCTGGAAACAACAATTTTTGATAATTTATTACCGGGACCGTCGCAGCAACAGAGAGACTCCTTTAGAAAGATGGCAAGGTATGTATGACAATTAATAAACCTAGTTTGGTTAAAACAAACGTTATTACAAGTTATTAATCATACGAGAACAGCTACTTAATTAGCTGATCAAGGAAAAGAGTTCGATATTACACAGGAAGCCTGTAACCCTGAATACATTAGGCATCCATTGTCATACTTATATAGCATATATTTTATGCAGATTTAATATGCAATATACATTAAATGTCAATGTGTTGCATTTATGAATTTTTTTAACTTTTCCAGTAATTTTAAAGAATAGCTATAATCAAAGGAGAAACCTTTCCTCACAGATCTCAGATACTGCTGATTCAGCTTGAAGTTGAAAGAATATCTCATACAAACTTGGCCATTGAGTAAAAGCTAAGCTAAATCGCATATCTCATTTGTAGGCCTGAAAAAATTACTAACAATTCTTCTTTCCTTCCTTAGTTGCTGTGATCATATAACACTCGAAACCAGTCTAGATGATCCAGACGGTTATCGATATTATGGCCTTAACGTCACCGTAAGTAGAATAACCGCTTGTACCAGAATCTCTTCTTATCACATAGGAGATAACAGGTTTTGTAATTTAAATTACTTTAAAATTTTTTTATTCCATTTTCAATCTCGAAGGAAAAGTGAGTCATGACGCATTTTATACCAGAGTTAATTAACATGAGTGGGTAACTAGTATACATTTGAGTTAATTAACTGGTTAATCCTCACTTCTTAACTTCTTTTAATATATTTCAAAATAAATAAATCTTATCCTACGGTACTTGACGTACTTGGCTTTTCCTCTAAATCTAGAGAATACAAATAATAAATGATTAAACATTCTGAAAAGAAGGAAAATGAAATTTTTCATCCCGTGACGTATTTTAAATGGGTTCTACATACCAGAGACACGTTGAAAAATTTTTCCATAAAGAGAGATTTTCAATTCTAACCTTTTGATAAAGGCTTTTTCTTAGAATCAAAAATAAATGAAACAAAGATTTTTAACGAACATAAAGCAAAAATATTTCACGTTTTAAACCTACGCAGCCAAAAAAATCTTACTTATTTCTCATCATCTTCTTAAAATTATTACAATGAACACAATTTTACGATTTACGTGGTCCTATTCAAGAAAAAGTATTTTGCAGAGATCCAGAGTGGACAAGTTTATCGAAAGAGGACTTCCCGCTCATAAGATACATATAACCGTCGCAGCTGCCGGAACTATTTTCAGGGTAGCATCTCCAAATGAAACAGAACGGGTAGTCAATATAACCGGCCCTGAAAGCGGTACCTTCAATTTGAAAGGAGGAAGTACCTTTTTTCACAAAGAAGTAACTACCATTTATTTATTTACTGATATGCTATTTTCAGTTGAATATTAATTTTATTTCTATGATAAGAATCACAAACTACTGAATAGTTACGTTTGTGCATGTATCTAGCTTAAATACTGTTGATTCTTAAAAGGGAAACGAAGGTTGATAAATTCTGGTGCATTTATACCAGCGTACAAGGGTTGGAAAGTGTTTCATACGTATATACGTTGAAAACACCAGACAATTCATTACATATCATAAAATAAACAGGTCATTACATATACAAAGCCACTTCAACCATATATTCAAGACCTATCCAATTAATTAAAATTCTTTAATAATATACTAAAATTATCAACAAATAACATTCAATTCAGGAATTACAGCACCATATATACTGAAATATTATTCTCTATAAAATTCGATTAAAATCATTTATTCCCCTTATAGGTACTACCTTACAATCCGGCAATAAAATAAGTCTTTCTTATGCAAGAGCAAGGGACGATAATATTCTTTTCACTATAGTGTTTTTCCAAACGGAAGAAGAATCTATGCACTTCTTGGGTTCCTCAATTGGGTGTACATGCGAAATACATATATATGCATATGATAATCATGTAGTTTCACATTATAACCAGCAACATGCATCGAATACTGATCTGAATTTTTTTATTGACATCAGAAAAGTTAACAGAAATGTAAAAATGTAATATTTTAACATACGACATACGGCTTACGGAGGTTCTAAACCTCTAAATCATTAACAACCGTGTTCCGCCTTCCTTTTCTTTCCTGAAAAATACACTTTAAAACAAATGTTGCCTTGCAAAAACGAAAACTTACTTATCTGTTATACTACTCCATTAAGTTATAAGTAGTAGAGAAATAATGCAAATGATGCATTTTTGAATCGGTGTCGAGTACTCACTACTTAAACATTGATTTCAATGAAGACACTAACGCTTGAGAATTATTTCAACTTTGTCTACATATATTTCATAACATAGAAACATTAACCTGATTTATTCGGAACTGAAAGTGCTATTTCATTTTACACTTTACAGTTTAGTGCGATATCCTTTTGTAAAATTCTAATAGTGCAATTCAGAGAATGTAAAGCTACGTAAAGGAATGCTAAAATGTACACTCTCTCTTATAGTTGTTGGAAAGAATGAATGATTCCTCATTGGGATGGACATTTCGTCGTGAAGAAACAAAAGAACCCTACGCTTTCACAGAAACGGGACTCTGGATATCCTACGAAGATGTAACATCAATGGAATTCAAGGTATAAACAGAAATGTCAATAAAAATAAATTACATTCGCACACAGACACTAATCATTAACTGCGTCTTCTAAAATGTTAACCAGAATAAACCAAGTGGCATTCCAAAAAAAAAGCAATAAGTAATCTGGGAATTCAGAGTGGGACAATTCTGTACTTAGAAAATCATTAAGAGCATTCACCAAGAATTTTGAACATCATATCCTGCTCAACCTGTACATCTAACTTTCGTATATTCATCACACAGAATTGATTTAACTTGAAAAATGACAGGATAATGTGGCACAGGACATTCATTTTCTAGAATTGATTTATTACTCCGACTGATGAAGGCTCGAAAGGATTTATAAACATTTGAACATGGCGAAATGCTTTTGATTGCTTCAATAACGACGCGAGAAATATCGGGTTATTGAAAATTTACAGATTAAAATTTAACAGAATTGTTGATAGCTGTTTCAACAGTATAAACGTTGATAACTGCTGTGGATTTGATGTTATTGTTTTACATGCCATCTTCGTAACCTCTCTATTCCTTTCAGGCTCACTACGCGTTGGAAAAGGGACTGGGAGGCATAAATATATTCGGTTTGGATCTAGAGGATGCTGAAGGTATTGGAGGAGATGGACGATTCCCATTCACGCGGGCTATTTACAACATATTAAGAAGAGGAGATCGATCTTCACATACTCCCCATCACTGATATTGAATCGGCCACTTCAGAAAGTAACACTCTTATATATATTACATGTTCTAAAGCCTAATAATCCAAGTGTAACGTCTTTACGTAACTTAGAAGGCACTAATTAATGATGAAATGCCAGTAAAATCGATTACATAAATTGTGTACACAAACGTATCAAATTTCTAATAAATATTACTTTACCGCAATGCTGTTTTGCTTTCATATTTCTAATGACACCGACTTTCGTGGTCATCAAGAAAGGTCTTTAATATGAAGGAAAGTATATAAACAAATAAAGTAGATAATTTTCAAACTTAATAATTTAACATAAAATTAACGTATTTAACATTTAATACTAAGATAGATTAAGATACATTTGACTATTTACATCTATTGTTTTGTAAGATCTTTGAAGCCCATCAAGAAAATGAAGCAAAATCATGATCAGGGAGGACACAATATACAAATGGGCACACATCCTAGTTTCAACGTCTTCGACGATATTCTAAAATAGTCCTGCGATTCAAACATAAGGTGAAGAATAAATGATAAATGAAATCTGAGGCTCGAAGATGAAAGAGAAAAAACTAATAATAACATATTTATTGGCAACAGAGAGATAGTCCCAATTATATATATTTTATTAATTTTTATTATTGACGATGAAATAACTCATTCCCTCACCAGTATAATCTCTTTAGCTGGGAATCGAACCCTGACCTTTGAGATGAAATGCTAGCACGCTACGCACTTCTGCCTCAGCTACTGGGATCAGTAACCTAGTGACTAACTTATCAATATTCGAGAAAAGTTCCAAAAGCCGTCGTTTATATGTTATAATGTCACAACAGCTTTTCTCGAAATATAATGCCCTACCACAGCCGTTTCTCTTTTCCAGTACATTCTTGAAAGTATGAAGTTTTGAAGATTTATTTATAACATAACTTCTAAACAATAATTCCGGTGCCATTTTAAGCAGATAAGTTTCATGCGTCACTGACTAGCACTAACAAATCAAAGAGAAAAAAATCTCCCGCAGCCGCGATACGAACCCGGATAAGTTACAACGACACAACAATCTCTCCTTCAATTTCTAATGCTCAATGGTAAACTCCAATAAAATGGGAGATCCGGAATCGATTCTCCGCTTTTGCAGACTATTCCCTGCCATTTTTCATCTTTTGGACCATTTTTGTTTGATCCCTAATTCATTAACAAATAGGACGAAAAACGTGGCAAGGACCATAAATATGGTAAGGACCACTCAAAACGAGAAGAAAACAGAAACGATTTGCAATCACGTAATGATTTATTTGAGCAACACATATCTCACATTCATATTCATATCTCATGTGACCTTTAGCTTCGAGTGGTAGACGGAGAACATTTCTGTTTCGTTCAAATTTGAAGACTCCCACCGAATATACTCGGCATAGAGAGTTCAGACTTCGTTCCTTGCGCTACGGGTGAGTGTTCCATATATATCTTTAACTTTTTCCAAATATGTCGCTAAATATAACGAGTGAATGAATATCATATTATTCACAAAAAGTTATTGGGACTCCAATCAACAATAATCAGTACTAATGTGAGAGGCAATGAAAAGCATAGTGTAACAAAATTTATAGTTTGACGGGACCGGGAATTGAACCATGGTCTCCCAATTGCCGGTCGGGCGCTCTGTACACGTTCTCTATAAATAAATAGTGCTGCTAAGCCATCATCCATCATGCTATAAGTTAGTAAACGTATTTGAACGACGAGGTTTACTCTACCTATAAAACATAGGACCGGGTACGAATTACGGACTCGTTCTCCGATGTTTCCTCAGAGCTGGGCCATAATACAATCAAATGAGTAACATTTTTTTCCAGCATCTCATACGTAATTGCCAAATATGGAAGTACATAAACTACGTACTTGTGCGAAGTCCATATTGACCTAAGACCTCATAAGCGAATAACAGAAATATTCTTCCAATTTAAATGCGAAATTCTCAATATCGATCTGAAAACGCGAAATATCTGTATATTGAGCACTTACCGAAAGGATTACGATATAAAAACTACTTCGCCGACGAGTGAATTCTTAAAATGATTGACGAAAGCCAAAGTAAAAGGAAGAGAAAAATGAATGCGTTAGTTAGAACCTAACCTCGATCTTCCACCGCCCAACTGGAACCACTGACCACTAACTCTAATTTAACTATCAAGATTGAGACCTGTGTGTTCCGTTTTTAAAGAAAATTCATAATATGAAGGGGAATTGTAACTCATCTCGATTTCCTCTTATATCTTGGGTTCAATGTGCACACGAAGTTCATGTAATTGTTAAATAACTTCCCTGAGATAAACCAATGAAATAGACAGTTTACTTGCGAGATTGTTTTAATAAAATTTCAAGATGGATGTCCCACTAAATTCTTCTAATTAATATCATAAACTGCATGTTATGCCCAACATTATAATGCAATGATATTACACTTGCGATTGCTTTTTGTACAAACATAAAGGAAATGCCTTCCACAGATAATATCAAGCCTATCACAACAGGGAAATGACAATATTTACAACAATCGCCATTGCGCACCTTTTCCTACTTGCAACAGGTAAATATAAACTATTTACACATCTACCTATTTAACACTCCTGAATAATAGATATAATACTCCTCTTTTTAACGCAGGAACTGATATTACAGGAGAAAGCAAGCGAGTGGGATGCTTATATAGGGGAATCTCATGGATTGACAACGTTTTGTTCCCGAAAGATATCGACCCATCAATATGTACACACTTGGTATATACCTACGGTGCTATTAACGTGGAAACCGAAGAAATCGAAATCAGAACAGATATACGAAGTTTAATGCCTGATGTAGATGCTGAGGGTAAGTTACTCACGGAGTTTACACTAGCATTTTAGATTAATCAATCAGCATTAGTCGTTTCAGTTTATATAAAAGCTGATGAACGACTGTTTGGTCCCTTAAGAGCAGGAATATTCCGTTTCTCAAGGAAACACGGCACTCGTTCCAATGATATTTCAATCTGAATTTTTGCTCTTAATTTGATTTAACTTCTTTGGAGCTATTCTCAAAATCGTAGATCTATCCTTATTATTCTCATTTTGATATAGATATCGAGTCTGGATAGCAAGCATGTCAATTAATTTTCTTTTTTAATTTCCCAAAAATTTCACTTGTTTATTGTAGTGTAACCATTTCTGAACATAGCTAATCAACTTCAATCAATCATATGTCAAGGTAAATATGCTACCTATTGTATTATGGCATTCCCAAAATCACCAGTGAAAATAGAGAAGAGCAGTTTCTAGACTATATGTTAGCGTAGAAGAATAATTATTTCAAATATAGAATTATCCCCTCCAATACCAACGAAATACTTAACACTGAGACACAAATTGCTCCAAGAGGCAAGACACTGAGGGTAAAATACCTTTGCTCATGTGAATGCCTAAGTACTGCGGGAAATGTTAATTAAAAAGCATAGAATTTATAGATAGACTAGAGGGAAATATGGTGACAATAAAGCATGCAAATACCTCCTAAGTGTTACGCATTTAGAATACCAACTATATATAACTAGATTATCACAAAAAGAAAAATAAAACTTCACTTCACTTCATTGAGAACTCCATTGAGTTACCAATGAAAATAATAAGGCTACGGGATGATTAACCGCTTGAAATTGCACCGAAAGATATTTATGGTATGTAAATTTATACATCCCTAGGTCTAGGCCCAAAATTGCGGAGGTTGAAAGATGTGAATCCTGATTTGAAATTAATTCTGCAGATTGTACAGCCGCCACTGAACTTGGTAAGCACTCGTAGTACCACAACTAACAAATTTGAAATAATACACAAATATATATCATGAATACTTATTCTTTCAGGTTTTAACGAATTCCTCAAGAAGAGCAAACGTTATTCGAAATAGCGTGCAATGGCTCAAACAGAGCGGATTCGACGGTTTGGATTTACCATCACAAAACATACCCCATGACACAGTTGGTAGCTAAAATTTACCAAGTTATAAATACCATTCAACATATTTGCAATATCACCATATGATTTGTTTTTAAGGAGGAGATCGCTGATTTTTACTGTGATTTGAAAGCTGAATTAGACAAATATGGTTACATTCTGGAAACAACAGTTTTTGATAATTTATTACCGGGACCATCGCAGCAACAGAGAAACTCCTTTAGAAGGATGGCAAGGTATGTATTACAATTAATTAATCAAATGTGGTTAAAGGAAATATAAAAACAAGGTATTAATCATACGAGAACAGCTACTTAATTAGCTGATCAAGGAAAAGAGTTCGATATCACACAGGAAGCCTGTAACCCTGAGTACATTAGGCATTAATCGGCAGATTTATATAGTATACCATTTACACAGAACTAAAATATACATAAATGTTACTGTGTTCTATTTACTTAATTAATTAATTAATTAACTTAACGAATTTCTTTTTTCACTAATTTTAAAGATTATCTATAATCAAAAGAAAAATTGTTTAACATATCTTTCCTCGCGGAACTCAGTTACTGCTGATTCAACTTGAGGTTGAAGGAATATCTAATCCCAAACTATTTCATTGAGTGAAAGCTAAGCTAAATCATATATCCCCTTTGTTGGCTCAAGAAATTACAAACAATTCTTGTTTCCTTTCTTTAGCTGCTGTGAACAAATATCATTCGTAACCAGTCTAGATCATCAAGACAGTTATCGATATGCAGGCCTAAATCTCATCGTAAGTGGAATTAGCGCTTGAAGCATCAAAATCAGATTCCGTCCTTATCACATAACTGTTAATAGTGTTTTATATTATTTAATTTACAATAAAATTTCCATTTACTATTTTAATCTCGAAGATGAGGTGAGTCAAGGCCTTTTATAATTCCACAGTTAATAAATACGAGAGAGTATCAAGTATAACTTGAGAGAATTAACTGGTTACTCCTCATTTTCTTACTTCTCTGAATATTTTTACATTAAAAAAACCTATCTTAAGGTGTTAAATGAACTTGACTTCATTCTAGATACCTGAGATATACGTTAAAAAGTTTTACATAATTTTACGATTTACGTGGTCCTATTCAAAGATACTTATTTTGCAGAGATCCAGACTGGACAAGTTTATCGAAAGTGGAGTTCCCGCTCATAAGATACATATAACCGTAACTGCTGTCGGAACTATCTTTAGGGTAGCAGCTCCAAATGAAACAGAACTGGTAGTCAACATAACCGGCCCTGAAAATGGTACCTTTGATTTGAAAGGTGGAAGTACCTTTTTCCACAAAGAAGTAACTACTACTAATTTTTTTGCTGATACAATACCTTCACTCGAATATTATATTTTATGATAAACCTGACAAAATATGGTTTACTGCATTGCTACGTGTGTGCATGTATCTAACTTAAATACTGTTGATTCTTAAAAGGGAAACGAAGGTTGATAAATACTCGTGTAATTATACCAGCGTACAAGCGTTGGAAAATGTTTCGCACGTATGTACGCAGCAAATACCAGACAATTCCTTCCAATTCAAAAAATATTCAGGTCATTATGTATATAAAGCCACTTCAACCACACATTCTATCTCATTTTTGCTCAATGAACAACCTATGGAATTAATTAAAATTCGTTAAAAATATACAAAAATGTTTCAGCTGATCACATTCAATTCAGGAATAACAGCACCGCATATGCTAAAAAATTATTCTTTATCTAAAGTGCTTTAAAATTTTTATTTTTCTTATACTTAAAATTAAGTTCTTCCCTCTGGGTGAAGATTATATGCATTCCTTGGATATGTTTCATGGTGAACATGCGAAATACGTACATATGATGGCCATGTGATAAGCATGGAGTTTCCACATTAACACCAGCAACAGGCATCGATCACCATTGTGAACGTTGATTGATATTAGCAACGGTAACAGAACTGGAAGACTGTTATCTTCTGAATTTGAGCGGAATATCAGAAGTAATGAACAAAAATTCTCCTTTTATATACACTGTCATAATCTTAGCTTCGATAACCTTACAACGCAACACCTTTAATCACACAGCATAACACAGGTATCTGGACAGCTGTTTTAACTTAAATATGAAACAGAAATTGCCATAGCAATTGATAAGAATTAAATTAAAATGCATTAATCATATAAAAGCTTTGATTTGTGTTGGATAGATCAGGTGATCTTCAAAAGCACTCAATGTTGCCTATTATTTGCGTGTCGTCGACATCTGATTAGCTTTAAATTATAGCAATGGCGCAGATATTCATGATAACGTTACATGCAATAAACACAAGGAAATACACTCCCAAACCAAGTCTCATTAGTGAATAGTAATAGATATATTGTTAAGGCATAAAAATTAGGGTTTTCCATTAACTCGGGAATCATGCAGTTACGTATTAAATATGATGGCATTTGATTTCTGTAAAAACTGTTAATTAAAATTAAGCAATTGTTAATGAATTTTCATGTTATTGTCCATTATAATAGAAATATTCTGAGCAATATGATTTTTAACAACAAAAACTAATAAATACAAAAATATTTTTTTCACACCAAGAGAAATAATGCATTCCCTTTAAAAATCTACGTTCTTGGTATACTTGTATGTGAAAAATACTTTGGATACTTAAACGCTCCCTAACCAATATAAACTCGCGTTTAGAGACCAACATGAAGCTCCGGATTAGCGGTTTTTGGGAAAGCATCTAAACGCAATGTCTGCTGACATACTGCTTAGGGAGCTTCTAATCGTCTAGATCAATAATACCGTGAACCGTCTTTCTTTTATAACATAAAAAAAAAACAATTTTAAACAAATTTTGACACGCAGTAACGAATAATTACTTATTAACTATATGTCTCAAGTAATAAGTTGTAAAAAAATAATGTTGAATTATCGAGTACTCACTATTAACTGGGATCCCCACTGAGGAACCTATCGCTAAGGAACTATTTACTTTGTATTCGTATATTTCATAATTTTGAAACATTAACCTGATTTATTCCGAATTTAAAGTTTAAGTCCTTTTTACACTGCTCGTTGGTAGTGCAATATCCTTTTGTAGAATTCTATCAATTCATAGAATGTAAACTACGTAAGTGAATGTTAACATATACACTCTCTATTATAGTTTTTGGGGAGATTGAACGATTCCTCTTTGGGATGGACATTTCGTCGTGAAGAAACAAAAGAACCCTACGCTTTTACAGAAACAGGACTCTGGATAGCCTACGAAGATGTAACATCAATGGAATTCAAGGTATAAACAGAAATATCAAATAAAAATTAATTACATTCGCACACAGACACTAATCATTAACTGCGTCTTCTAAAATGTTAACCAGAATAAACCAAGTGGCATTCCAAAAAAAAGCAATAGGTAATCTGAGAACTCAGAGTGGGACAATTCTGTACCTAATTATATCAATTTGAGTCGAGAACTTCAAACGTTCAAACCTGCTAATCCTGTACATCTAACTTCCCTGAATCGATCGCACTATTTATTAAATTGAAAAAAGACAGGTTAAGTATGGCACAGGACACTCATTGTCTAAAATGCATTAATTACTCCGACTGGTGAAGGCTGGAGAGGTTTTACAAACATTTGCACCTGTTGAAAGGTTTTTGACTGTGTTATTAAAAACGCGTGAAATATCAGGTTATTGAAAAATTACGGCTTAAAATTTAACAGCGATGTTGATAGCTGCTTCAACAGTATCAACATTGATAGCTGCTGTGGATTCGATGTTGTTATTTTACAAGTCATTATCGCAACCTGTCTATTCGTTTCAGGCTCACTACGTGTTGGAAAAAGGGTTGGGAGGCATAAATATCATCTGCTTGGATATAGAGGATGCAGAAGGTATTGGAGGAAATGGAAGATTCCCATTCACGCGGGCTATTTACAACATATTAAGAAGAGGAGATCAATCTTTACATACTCCCCATAACTGATATAAAATCGGCCACTTATGAAAGTTACACAATGACATATTACAGGTTTTAAAGGCCCTAATGATCTGCGTGTGATATTGTTACGTCTTTTAGAAGGCACTAAATAATAGTGAAGTAACAGCAAAATCAATTTCAAAAAATTGTGTGCACAAACGTATCAAATTTCTAATAAATATTGGTTTACCGCAATACTGTTTTCCTTTCTTATTCCAGGTATGAGGTAATAAAGGAAGACTTTTCTTATGAAGGAAAGTATGTCGAAGTATGAAAAGTCCGTAATATACTAACCCATTTTGATTTTTACACATTTGACCATTAATGTCTAATGAACTTTATAGTCAACGAAACCCATCAAGAATAGGAGGCAAATTCATGATCAGGGATGGCACAATATACAAATGGTCACACAACCTGGGTGCAACGTATTCCACAAGACTCTTAAGTAATGTAGGGATGCAAACGAGAAAAATTATAGGTAAATGAAGTCAGGGGATCCAAGATAATGAGAATGCACTAATTAAAACTTCTTTAATGGAAACAGAAAGATAATGCCTATTATATAAATTTTATTAATTTTATTATTGAGGAACAACAGCGATAGCGAGAACTGAACCCGGACCTCGGGGTGGGAACTTTTGCACGCCACGCAGCTTAACTCTTCCACTGCGGCCGGTAACCTTGTAAGTAAGACATTAGAGCTCGAGAAAACCTCTAAAAAGCCGTTTTTATTTTTTTAAGGAAATACAACGGCTTTTTGTATCTTTTTTGGAACTACAATGTCTTACCATAACCGTGTTCCTTTTCCCCGTAGATTCTTGCAAGGAAGCTTTAAGTTTGAAGGGGTGTTTATAAAGTAAATTTTATTAAAAGATTTTCTGGTGCAATTTTGAGCAAAGATGTTTCTGCTGTCACTGAAATACCTAGCATAAGCAGTCTCATATTCAATGCATAGTTATACTATGCAATGAAATCTCTTAGTTCAGCGATTACAGTAAACATTCTAATAGTTTACGTTTACTAAGTGAACGCACATCATTAGACATCGATTACGAAAATGATAGAAAACTGTTTGAATTTGGACAATTGAAGTTGAAAGTTTGTTCGTCTAAAATTGCTTTTCTCCTAAACTCCATCTATTTAGCGAAGTATAGCGTCGTATTTAACTGCGAATTCCTTCGAGTATCTGGAGTTCATCCCCGTCATTCTTATACCAATGAACTATTTGAAAATATAGAGTCAACTATCTTACATAGTTCGTAAAATAGATATATTTTGGTTTAAATGATAAGCAGTACAATGTTCAGAGTGAGTTTATGTTCTGATATGGTACCGCATCGATTTACCCCTCACCATCTACGAGTTTATGCCACAGTCGCCTCGTCCTCATTAAGTCTCAGCGATGCAAAAATAACATTACACTTGCAAAATGTTTCCATACGATCCAATAAGACCGAAAATATTACGAACCTTTATCTCTGTAAACGTCTTCTTAGAGCGTAGCTAGGTATAGCATAAAGGTTCCTCCCTGAAAAGAGATAAATAAACATCAGATAAAAAATACAGAACATCCAATGGCTTCAAAACTATAAACAAAAATATTTAAAGCCTTATGTTCTATAATATTCAGAACCTCATTCCCTATTCCAGTGTTAAAATATAATACATTCCATTGACCAACATGAAGCTCCGGATTAGCGGTTTTTGGGAAAGCATCTAAACGCAATGTCTGCTGACATACTGCTTAGGGAGCTTCTAATCGTCTAGATCAATAATACCGTGAACCGTCTTTCTTTTATAACATAAAAAAAAAACAATTTTAAACAAATTTTGACACGCAGTAACGAATAATTACTTATTAACTATATGTCTCAAGTAATAAGTTGTAAAAAAATAATGTTGAATTATCGAGTACTCACTATTAACTGGGATCCCCACTGAGGAACCTATCGCTAAGGAACTATTTACTTTGTATTCGTATATTTCATAATTTTGAAACATTAACCTGATTTATTCCGAATTTAAAGTTTAAGTCCTTTTTACACTGCTCGTTGGTAGTGCAATATCCTTTTGTAGAATTCTATCAATTCATAGAATGTAAACTACGTAAGTGAATGTTAACATATACACTCTCTATTATAGTTTTTGGGGAGATTGAACGATTCCTCTTTGGGATGGACATTTCGTCGTGAAGAAACAAAAGAACCCTACGCTTTTACAGAAACAGGACTCTGGATAGCCTACGNGTTGCAGTCACTTTTCATTTTCTAATTTCCCCCTCTTCTTTAAAATTTTAGATGCTACTGTCTGTAAGTTTCGCAGGTTTTTCACGCCCCCTTTCTGTGGGCGTTTTCCTGCAGGGTTCTATTTTTTCCTAAGTGCAATAACTTAGGTTTTTTTTTAACCCTCAAACACATCTCTTTGTTATTTTTCTTTTATTTTAACCCCATAAACTATTTCTTTTCATCTTTTATGACATAGGGTTAGATATAAGAAGAGACTTACTAGTCTCAATCTCGCCCTGAAATAAAGTCGATTTATTATTATTATTATAATCCTTCCTCTTATTTTCTGTCTTGCTGATAGCATAATTACAGTTCCAAGAAGTTAGTGTTTGAAATCACGCAATATTTGGTGTAATCCGACAAAGATTCGTCATTTCTCGAGTGCAATCGCTTTGAGGACCCATGACATGGTTGTAGTGTAGATTACGTTAGCCTTTTCGCTCTTCTCGTGTCTTCTAATTAGAATTCTGTATCAGAATGTTTTTTGTTTACTGTTTCAGACCTTTCAGTTTTCATCCATCACCAAACGGGTAAAATCTATTTCGCTGCTTGAAGGACCTTTTTTTAACAAAACTAGATTTGAAGGAATAATTATGCGAAGCCGACCGAAATAAAGTAAGGCAGGAAATTTAAGTAACTTTTATTCTTGTATTTGGCAGATGATTTCGGTTCATTGGATCAAGTAAACTTTGACAAAATATACCGGAATGTTAACAAAATTGAGCTCTATCAAACGCCGTCCCTTTATAATCGCTGTATTCACACCAATAAATAGGAAATAAGTGTGCAGGAAGTAATCCTCAATTGAACAAAGCAATTGTACGATTTTTTTAAAATATCAAGATATTGCTCATAAGTAGTCCCCACCAAATAGAACTGTAAAAAATTCTATTCTAGTGCCAAAAACCCGTCATTGTCGTGTTACTCTGAGAAGTCACATATTGTAAAATAGGAAATTAACTTATAAAACATTTTGTGTTGCAATTTTATTTTTACTTTATGACAAAAAATATCGTCTTTCTTTCTAGGAACATAAGTATTGGGAATATTTACAAGAATTAAATAAAAATCGCTAAATTGGAGTTAACGTAGGATAAAACTTGCGAAAATTTCCACTGACAAATGTATAACGAGACCGTTCCCATTTCTATGTCCATCCATTCACAAGAACGGTTATTTTATAAAATCGATTACAACTTTTTATTTTGTAATGGAAGTAATCTGAAACTTAATTTCAGCCAAGAATTAACATTCAAAAGTTATTAAAATATCGTTACGATAAGATGCATAATATCTGAATTAAAGAATGTCAAAGTGAGAACTCCGTTAAAAAGCACAAAAAACGGGCAATTTTTCCGTTCGACCTCTAATAAAACAAAAACTAGATAAAAAAATACATTTTACGGTTTGAACGCAAAATGAAAAATACTTCAATTTGGAACAACTCGTTTTTATTCACAATCGCTAGTTCAATCTTTATTCAACTCCGAACCCAAATGTCTGTAATAAAAAATGTGAGTTGGAACAAAGGCGCCGGAAATCTTCGCAAGAAAACTCAGCCAAAATCTACTTTCTTCAATCCGAGACGTATTTTAGAAGCGAGCAAGCAAAGACAGCGATGCGATTCGTCCTATCGTATCGGTTATGCTCTAGCTGTGGGAACCCATAAGCGAAAAAGCGAGCTTTTCCCCCTTCTACATCCTCTCCTTAGTTCTAAAAATCGCCACTTCGTATGGTCCGAAGAGTGACCGTTAAAATAGGAAATCTCGGACCACTACAGCGGGATGTATTCAAAGTGGGTGAGGAAAAGTAGAGGATAAGAGTCCTCATAATCAGTGAGAAGTGCGCAATTAATCTCTCGTGACCTTTCACCCCAATCACGAAATTTATATCTCTTATTATGCGCAGAACGCTTAAAACAGTACGCACCAAAACGCCTTCCAATACAGGATTGGATTTCTTACCGAATGGTGAGTTTTTCATTTTTGATCATATTTTCCTCTAGACGGCTAGAAAATGAATACGATTCGTTTTGCATAATAATAGAGAGACTGGAAAATGTGAAACCATATTGAGTTTTCTATTCGCCATATAAAACGAGGTTTCTTGGAAGGAACGGCCTTTATATTTGATGTAAAAAAATTCCAATCGCTTGCACAGCTCCAGAAAACATCTTTTATAGATTTTATCATTTCGGACATTTAAATCAGATCCTTCATTCCAGCCTGAAGATTAAGTAAATGCCCAAAACCGTCTCATCTAAAAAAATATATTTAGTGGAATAGTATAAGTAGTGGTAGTATTAAGTTGAGGCGCTTCAACTACAAGGTTACTTGCGCCTATGCTTGCAAATTCAGTATTATAAATAGTATAAGTAATTAGCAATTATTTCTACTTAGATAATATGGAAAATACTATACTAATAAACTGCATGAAGTTTTCGCAGAAAATAAGTGAGTTCTTAAGGGTCTATCCGATCCTTAAACGCTTATGCTAAACTTATGACCATTGCATCGATATGATTGTTAAAACCAGCCTAAATTTTTGGAAACACAAAATCCACCTATTTCCAATAATGTAAAAGAGTTTTCTAAATACGAAATGAACTAAGTAACTAACTACTAATCCTTTTTCCTTCTTAATTCCAAAAAGAATATGAATTTAATTCAAGCAGCCGCCATTTTGCAGTTTCTCCTGTTGGTGGGAGGTAATATATATCGATATATTCGCAGTGACGTACGATTAAAAATGAAAACCGCATTAACAAATTTACCTTCCTCATACAGGAAGTGACGTACACGGAGAGCGTAAACGAGTGGGGTGCTACTATTCGGGGCCCACAACTGAGCGATACGGTACCTTATATCCAGAAGATATAGACGCCTCAATTTGTACTCATGTGTTGTACCTATACGGCGTAATAAACAATGAAACTCAAGAAATTTACCTTAAGCCACCGTCGCAGAATAACGAAACAGGTGGCGAGGGTGAGTAGAATTTCCATAGAACTCCATCGTACCCTGGTTCTAAAAAATCCGCTCAGGTATAGCCGAAATAAGTCGTGAGTTTCGCAATTTTAAACCGTATCTCGAAATATATCGAGACAATTAAACTCTGATAAACTTTTAAAACTGGTAAATGCTTTACGGAGACTTAACAGCGGAATCCTAATTGTATTTCCTTAAGGTTTTATCCCGAGATTAGTGAAGTTGAAAGCGGTGAATCCTGATTTGAAACTAATTCTGCACGTCCAGTACAGGCAGATGGACTGGGTAGGTAGGGAAGAATTAGTCACATGAAAAAAGACCTTTACCGCAAATGCCTTCCTTCTAAAGACTTCATTTCCTCAGCTTTCAGAGGAGCCCTCTGGAAGAATAAAAATCATCCAAAATGGAATCAAATTGCTAAATGGGAGCGGATTCGACGGTTTGCAGATCGACGTCCCAGCATTTAAGCCTGAGTACACGGTGGGTTGCAATGATTAACAGTAGGGGTTATCTTATATGTACAAGTTGAGCCATAGGTACTCCTATAAGATGTTGAAATTGTTTTAATCCATTATTCTGTGTTTTTCCGTTTTTTTTTTCGATCCCTTCTTGTCCGAGTGTTTTCCCCACACCATAGCTTTTTCTCTTAAATCTTTCGGCTAAGAAGTGTTTCTCCTCACACCAATACTTCCTTCATTTTCAATTGTTCTCTCTACTGAATTTTGCAGAAATTGAATTGAAACTGGGATAACCTTGGTGAAAAAAGTATGATACAAATAAGTGTCGATCGCAATGCTCACGAGGTCCACTCGGCTCGGTTCAGAGGTTAAATATGGATCGATGGATGGCGACTCGAAATTTAAGATACTAGATACTTAAGGTTGGATTCGACATTTACATTTCTATATATTCTATGTAACATTTACATATTATATTTACGGAAATTGTTGCAATCCTTTTAAACACATACAATGATTCTATGATAATAGGAAAAATAGAACGCGGAGTATACATTTATAAATAAAAATATACACAGTACAGAAAATGGGTTTCTATGACCGTAGAATAAGTTACAGCAGGTTTCGATGGGTGGGTAACGATGAAAACGAATGCTTTGCAGACCCCATGCCACACACATAAATGCAGCTTGCGCGGTAGTTATTTAAATCTTCATAGATATCCTTACTTTCCGACAACATTTACTAACACTTCCATGTATTGCATTCAAGGAAAAGATGGCTGATTTACTTTGCGAGATGAAAAACGAATTCGACAAGTACGGTTACTCTTTGGCAATATCATTAGTAGGAGCGGTTGAAATAGAGGAGGAAAGCTTGGACAAAATAGCGAGGTAAAGTTTTGCTACTTAAGTTTATAGCAATTTAGTGGATTTTTTAATGCTCTCATGTACAAATAAAAGTTTCCTACTCCATAGATGGATACTTATATTCGGATTATGTACCGCTTCGATGAAACATTTGGCTTAGTATTCTAATACTTTATAGTGTGACTCTTTTCTTCTTTCTATGCTTTTCGCCATGTTGAACAGCTAAATTCACTCTATGGGTTTTTTTTCGGCGTGGAAATATGTTTTCTGATATCAAACATCATCACATTGTATACTCTATGGAAAAATCTAATTAAAATATTTTCATACATTTTGCCTTGTTGAAGCGTCTAGATTATTAAGGCATTAATTTTCTAACCTCAGGGCTTTATTCAATATAAATGTAATAATTTTTACATCTATGTGGTTTTACAGTTTATGTGGTAAATAAAAATATAGGACTTTTGATCCCTAATAAAAATAAAGGTTGGTAAACATTATTTTGTAATATAGAGTTCCATTCCGAAAGATATAATTCAAAACAGACTAAATATTTACTTAAAGTTATGAACCAAGTTCCTTTAATTCATTTCCGGAAAGAAGAAATGTTTCCAGATCACGGTGATTTTCGACACACTGATTCCGCAGAGTCACATGATTAAAAAATTAAGACATGGTCATTAGTAATTTATAAATTAAATGATACAATTGGTTCCTCTGCATAAGCTCCTTCATTCTTACTTTGGGGTAAAATATAGACATAATTTTTTCTGCCAAACATAATCATATCAAATTCAATGTTCTGCTAATGTCGGATTTTTATTTATTATGGACACTCGAGTTTGGAGTCGAATAAAAACTATGTGGACCCCGAAGAAAACCAAGTTACACCCAGTTTAGCGTGTTTCATCCTACTTTCAGCCATGCAATCCAAAACTTTTGACTGTCTAATTAAAAACTCTGACAGTAGCTCTCCTTTCAATACTAACTCTTTCAGTCTCCTACCTGTGTTTTCCTATAAGACCTGTATGTAAAAAACCATATGTTGTTATATTTTGTGCAAGTTGAACTACTCCTGGGAATTATTTGTAACTTCAGATGCTGTGACTATATCGCGCTGCTAACACTTTCCCGGGGAAAAGAAACTCACCGAATTGCACCAATCAACATGATCGTAAGTTGAACTAACGAAGTATAAACGTATGCAGAATTAACAGATCCACCGAAAGACTAATACCGAAACATTAATCTACGATTATTCTAGAGCTCTAAAGCGTCTGAATCAATATTGCCACTTTTGAACAAATAAAATAGTACCTTTTTAAATTCAAAGTAATAATATATATAAAAATAATATCTCTTTTTCGTGACCCAAATAACTGGAAATGAATGTACCTTTACATTCCAAATTGAGGAAAATTAATTTGTTGTTGAGTTGCATTTGCTTAAAAAACTGCCAAAATTACGGTGGTTATATTGTCCGCATGTTCTGCAACTGAATTGCGAATTCCATCGTGTAACCTAATCAACGGCTATCAACATTCCTAATCTTTCTTAAAATTCTACAAATATAAAGACAAATTTAATGTTCAAGACAAATGAGGCGGTTTTTGAAAAAACTACCAGCTACTACGATTAGCAATCTAAATATCTAAAGCAATTCACTCCGTATTTTACAGTTTTTTTCAGACAACGGTTCTATAATCTAATCCTTTATAATTAAGTCAGCAATCTAATATCTTCTGTGAAATCAATTCGACTGGAATTTCCGTCCGAAGTATTTGATTTATACTTTCAGGAAGAAACTAAACAGAAATCATCTTCCAGTTCATTCCCATGGCTCTAATAAACGATGATTCTTTCAAACAGAAATCTACAGTGGACTGGTATGTTGAAAGAGGGATTCCTGCAAGGAAGATTTTGGCCATAGTTCCTGCTTTAGGAGCAATTTTTACACTGGAAGATCCTGACGATACGGGACCAGGAGCCAAAGTCAATGGACCAGGAAACGATGACCGTGAAATGTTGGGTGGACATGTCATTCAAAACAAAGAAGTATATACCAATTCGATTCAAATATTTCGTTCTAGAAAATCCCGCAACCCAGAAAGCAATTCCTTATTCTCATACTTGTCAACATTTTTAAAATCACACACTTTCAATGACCCTGCACTGAAAAATGCCTCCCCTTTATTTTAGATAGAGTATGTACCAAAATCCTTGTAGCTTGAGGATGGGAACTTTTTATCACCCTTAATATTCAACATTACTTCATAATGGAGTCGGTATTAGATTCGAAACTTTAGCCCTTCCTATTGTTCCCCCATGCCCATGGATCGATTAAAAATCATTCTTTACCGCCACTTTTAAACAGTTTAGAGACAGTATAATATTGCAGGTATCTATATGGAAACATGTATGTGTATTGGCAGACATTTATCAAAAACTCCTAAGTAAACCTTATCTATCTAGCTACATAAAAAAGCCAGACATTGACACCTAAATAATTTGAAATACTTTCTTGTTTCTGGACCAATCAAATAAATTCTTACGTACTGTTTTCAACTTCAAGTTCTCAACTTTTCAAAACATATAAATCAAAGATTGAACATGCATGCAGCTTTATATCTCACATGAGTATGCTCAGTAGATATTTCTAAATTAATATTCGCCTATTATAAGAGATAAGCGTCCCTTTCTTAGTCATAAAGAGTAATTATACACGCTACAAATGAAACAAAACAGTTATTTTTCTGTAGTTACTGCGAAAGCTGAACGATTCTTCTATGGGATGGACTATCCGCAGGGATAATGAAACAAAAGAGCCGTATGCATTCTCCAATACGAGACTATGGACTTCGTACGAAGACACTACATCAATAGAATACAAGGTAAATACACACGTTCCGCATTCAAAATGAATTAAATTTTCATATCTTTTTAATCAATTAATTAAAGCACTCACGAAAAGACTGTTATGAATTTGCAGCTTATGTCTACAATTGGCGGAATCAGCTTAGCTATCGCAATTAGAAGGATTATTTCAATTTCAGAAAATATTTACAGAACCTTCGAATACATTTCAGGCTCGTTACGTACTGGAAAATGGACTGGGAGGAATAGATATTGTGGCCATGGAATTTGAGGACGACGAAGGCATCGGAGGAGAAGGAAGATTCCCACTCACGCGGACCGTTTACAACACATTTAGAGGAGGAAATTAACTTGTTAATACAGGCAACGAGCTGATTTGGTTAATCGCCCTTACATTCTATTAGGCTTCGAAATTCGTCACTTTCAAGGATCCTAATCATCCATCAGACATTGGATTTTACAAATTGTGATACTTTAACTGTGACAAATACAAGTAATTCTTTTATGGAACCAATTGCTGTATCTCAACAAATGTAACGACTTCTAACAAGTAATACCAATAATAATGGACTTTTATAACTTTTGTTCTTTGTTTTCTCCTAGAAGCAGATTAATAACCGATGGTAAAGAATTAGTAAATAAGATGCGACTTAAAAGAATGCATGAATCCATAAACAGAATTTTTTATGAATGATAGAAATACACATTAGTTAATATGAAATACGATAGCAAATAAAATCCACTGTTTCGGCCTCGATGGCGCATCGCGCCATCTGATGGCGCGATGCGCTGAAACCTAGGTCGTCAACTATTAAATCCTGTGGTACCGTGTACAAGTCGTTTTTATTTCTTCTTTCATCACGATAGCAAATATTAGCAAAGATAAAATAAAATACGCCAAACGACGATATATATGAATTTAGTTAAATCCATACTTCATTTATGCGATCAACGGTGGTAAAAATTGAATATATAATTTTCTAACAATTTTAGGAAAAAAACGGAAATTGAAATCGTTCGCTTGCTTTATCATGTAAATAACGTACACTCATAAGGGAACAGTATATCTGAAGATAAAGGTAACGAAATCCATCAAAGTTATTGAAAATCTCAAAAAACTACGTTATCTCTACTAAATCGCTATACTTTAAAATGATTATATCTGTCAGGAAACTTTAGACTAGAAAATTACGATATTATATGAGAAAGAGGAATCTTGTGCGAGAAAAGAACCCTACCCTTTCACAGAAACAAGACTGGATAACCCACGAAGATATAACATCAATGGAATTCAAGGTAAAAACAGAAATGACCAATAAAAACAAATTAACTTCACGCACACACACACACACATGCAGGCAAAGATAAGTAACAGCGTGTGCTTAAATGTTGACCGGAATAAACTGAGGCATCAGGAAAAAATAGTGGTATTCCGGAAAGAATGAAATAAGAACTTGGTGAAATTTGAGAATCGAAGTAATCAGAGTGAGACAATTCTGTACTTAACTAAATCATGAAGAACGTCCACCAAGAATTTCGAACGTTCAGCCCTGCTCACTCTGTACATCTAACATCCGTCAATGCAACACACACAATTGATTTAAATTTAAAAATACAGCGTAGATATGGCACACAACATTCTCACACAACATTTTTATACTATCCCGACTGGTGAATTTTCGAAAGGTTTTAGAAACATTTGCATATGGTAAAGGCTTTTGATTGTGATATTAACGAAGCTTGAGATGTCGGGTTATTGAAATTTTACGGCTTAAAATTTAGCAGCAATGTTGATATATGCCTCAACAGTATCAAAATTCTATTGAGTTCAATGGTACGAAAGGTATCTCTTATTTTAGACAAAGGAATACACCCATACAATCTCAAGTGAACCCGTGACACACAAAGATGGTGATTTCGTTGTCAGTGTAATTCTAATTACCAATTCCACCATTTATTTGAAAATTCCTTCGATGTATAGAAACGACCACATTAAATATTTATTTAATATTATATTGATGATTATAGTGAAAACAGCGAAAACTTAGATATTATTTTTTAATTAATCTAAAACATTAAACATGTTTTTCAGTGTTCGAAGTGGGAGAAAACTCGTTTCCATAGTAAGAGGGGTAAGAGATCTTCAATCAGAAGTGCGCTATTTATCTCTTGTGACCTTTCACATCAATCGCATGACGAGAAATTTATATCTCTTAGTATACGCATAACACATAAAACAGTACGCAGCAATACGCCTACTGATACACGGTTGAACTTCTTACAGAGTGGTGAGTTTTTCATTTTGATCATTTTTTCCTGTAGACGGCGAGTAGATGGATGCTCTTCGTTTTTGCATAGTAATAGAGAGACGCGGAAATATGAAATCATATTGAGTATTCTATTCGCCGTATTAAAGGAGGTTTCTTGGAATAAACTGCCTTTACAATAGATGTAGAAATAAATGCTAATCACTTGCACTGCTCCAGAAAATATATTTCTCTAGAGACCAATGATTTCGAACATTTAGTTCATACTCAGTTCCTTCATTCCAGTGCCTAAAGATGTTCAAAATGTTGGAAACCGTCTCATCTAAAGAAATATATTTAGTGGAATAGTATGAGCGTTTAGTAATTATTTTTACATCGATAATATACAACTCCACCATGCATCGCTAGACAAAATTAATTATTGTCTGTATAAGTTTCGGCCGGGGAAATATTCGGCACATGTGCCATTTTATTCCAAAAGAAGAAGAATAAAAAACACGAAATGACACAGCCTTTTTAGTACATTATTCGAAGAGACTATACCAGAATATGATGTGCGACGAAAACGAAGATAGGAAAAACCCAAGTCTATTGTATCTCATACTAAATTCTACAAATAGGTTGGATCCCTAGAAAGGTAACACCACAATAGGAAGAGCATTTAGTAAAACAATTAGTTAAAATGGAAATGCCAGCTAAATTGATAATACCCTGCCCAAGGATCTCACACAACCATAATTTTTCTTGCAAAGATAATGCTAAACCTAAAAATTTTTTTTAACAAAGGAAAAAAGCGAAAAAACAAAAATAAATAGCGTTTCTGAATAAACTATATAACGTTTTCGATGAAAATAAATTATGACTATCGCAACCACATGATTGTTAAAACTTTGCATAACATTTTAGAAACAAAAATACATCCATTTCCAAAAAAGTAAAAAAATATATTTAAATGCGCCATGAATTAAGAATGTATTTCAATAAGTTGGCCTAGTAGTGTCATTACCCTCTGCACGATAGTAAGCAATAAGCACTAAACTGAAAACACCAAAAAAATCAACTAAATTCACCAAGTATACAAATTAAATAGCGAAAACATAAATCTCAAAACATTCTTTAGACTTACAGCTTAACTGAACGTTTTATTTGTAGAATGCAAGTGCAAAATAAATTTATAGATTAATCCTCTTTCCTTCTCAATTCCAAAGGGAAAATGAAAATACTTACGGCAGCCGCCATTTTGCAGTTTCTCCTAGTGGTGGGAGGTAATATATATTGAAATATTCGCAGTGGCGTACGATTAAAAATGAAAGCCACAATCACAAACTAACCTTCCTCACGCAGGAAGTGACGTACCCGGAGATCGTAAACGAGTGGGGTGCTACTATTTGGGAGCCACAACTGAGCGATCCGGTACCTTATACCCAGAAGATATAGACGCCTCAATTTGTACTCATGTGTTGTATCTAAATGGCGCAATAAACAATGAAACTCAAGAAATTTACCTTAAGCCACCAATACAGTATAACAAAACAGGTGGGGAGGGTGAGTAGAATTTCCAACGAATTCCATAGTACCCTCATTATAAAAAAATCGCTCAGGTATAGCCGAAATAAGTCGTGAGTTTCGCAATTTTAAACCAAATCTCGACATATATCAAGGAAATAAATGATAAAAAATTTTACTCAGGTAAATGCTTCACGGAAACCTAACAATGGAATCTTAATTGTATTTCCTTTAGGTTTTATCCCGAGATTAGTAAAGTTGAAGGCGGTGAATCCTGATTTGAAACTGATTCTGCACGTCCTGTACGGACGGGTCAACTGGGTAGGTACTGCAGAATAATTAAGTCACATGGAAAAGGATATTTACAGCGAATAGCTTCTTATCAAAGACTTATATTCCTTAGCTTTCTGCGGAGCCCTCCGGAAGATCAAAAATCATTCAAAATGGAATTAAATGGCTAAATGGGAGCGGATTCGACGGTTTGGATATTGTCGTCGCACCATTAGGCCCAGAGGATACGGTTTGTTGCAATTTACAGCAGGGGTTTCCTTGTACGTCTAAGTTGACTCATAAGTGCATTTATATAAGATGTTGAACCTTTTTATTCCATTCTCTATGTTTTTCCACATTTTTCGTTTCCTTCTTGTAAGGGTGTTTTCCCACACCATAGCTTTTTCTCTTAAGTCCTACGGCTGAGAAGTGTTCTCTCTCTACCATTATCTTTCATTTTTCTTCAATTGTTCTATTCACTGAATTTTGCAGAAATTGAATTTAAATTCAAATTGTAAACAATGGAATCGTTTGGGCTGTACCATATTCAACTTTAGAGTTTAGGTGCATAATAAAGGGCCCACATGGGCCTAAACTTGCTGAATACATAGTATAATTAAATAAGTGTCAAATACGACGCTCACGGGGTCCACGCTCGGTTCAGGGGTTAAATATGGGTAGATGGACTGCGATTCGCAACTTAAGATACCAGATACGTAATGTTGGTTTCGACCTATTTAACTGACCTAAATTTCTAAACATTTTGTGTATTTTTTTAATTTTTCATTTACGGAAATTCTTGCATTTCTTGCATCCAAATCTATAGAAAGATCCTATGATAATAGGAAATATTGAACAATGCGGCAAATACAAACATAAGGAAAAATATACATAGTAAACTAGATAGGTTTCCATGGCCGAAGAATAAGTTCCGGCAGGGGACGATGGGTGGGTAACTTTGAGAACCAATACTTTGCAGACCCCCCTGCCACACGCCGTAATACAGCTTGCGCGGTAGTTATTTATATCTTGACAGATATCCTTGCTTTCTGACTAACACTTTTACTTATTGCATTCAAGGAGAAGATGGCGGATTTGCTTTGCGAGATGAAAAACGAATTCGACAAGTATGGTTACTCATTGGCGACTGCATTAGTAGGAGCGGTTGAAATAGCGGAGGAAACCTTGGGCAAAATAGCAAGGTATAGCTTTCTACTTAAGTTTCGAGTAAATTAGTTGATTTTTTTTCATGCTCTTATGTACTAATAAACGTTTCCTACTCCAGAGATGGATACTTACGTTCAGATTGTGTACTACTTCTGATGAAACATTTGGTTTCGTTATCTAATACTTGTATATTTTTTTCTTTTTTTATACCGTCAGCAGTATTTAACAGCTATTCTCCGATATTTTTCTGGCTTTGGAAATATATTTACTTATATCAAACAATATCTATTTTATCCTCTGTGAAATACAATCTTATTTCATATATTTTCAATATTTTTGCCTTTAAATGTGTCTAGATCCTTAAGACATCAATGAATTTCTTTACTTTAGTTCTTTAACTAATAACTATTTATTAATTACGGGTATTACCCATTTACCAATATTACAATGCATGAAAAAGATTTATCTAAATTAAAAATATATACGAAAGAAACAAAATCATATATACTGTATACAAATCAAATCCAATAAATCAATCTGAATCTTCAACTTACAGTAAAAATTGGTCATATAAATAAAAGAACAATAAAAAGGGTGTGTCAAAATCTTAGCTTATGTATAGAAATCAAATCCAATATACAAATCTGAATCTTGAACTAACAGTTAAAATTAATTA
The DNA here is from genome assembly GCA_000376725.2 of Ladona fulva. Taxonomy (NCBI): domain Eukaryota; kingdom Metazoa; phylum Arthropoda; class Insecta; order Odonata; family Libellulidae; genus Ladona; species Ladona fulva. The sequence goes on from KZ308821.1 coordinate 336,589, forward strand.
TTAATATTAATGTAATACTTTTCATAATGCTGTAAAAGGAGACAGGACTTTTAAACCCAAATTAAAAGATAGGTGTATGTATGCACGATTTTGTTATAGATAATTGCCTCTCGAATGATATAATTCAGAACTGACTACATATTTACTTAACTATAAACTTTGTGAACAAAGTTCCCATGCTTTATTTCCGGAGAGACGTAGGCAATATTTCCGGATTACTGATATTTTCGTGATACTAAATCGGTAGAGTTACAAGGTTTTAGAAATAAGACGATAGTAATTTCACAAATCAAAAGAACAAATTGGTTTCTTATCTTAAGCTCCTCCATTTTCACTTTGGGGTCAAGTATATACATAACTTTTTTCTGCCAAAAATAATCATACAAGATTCAATGTTTTGCTAATTTAAGGTATTTATTTATTACCAATGCTCGAGTTTGCAGTGGAATAAGAACTACACTAGGGACCCCGATGAAAATAAGTAACACCAAATTCTAGCATGCTTCATTCTACTTTCAACCATGCAGTCCAAAATTTCTGACCGTGTAAGAAAGAATCTGACGGTACCTCCCTTTCCGATCCTAACCCTTCCAGCTTCTTACCAGTTTTTTCTATAAAACGTATATTTAATAAACCAAACCTTGTTATATTTTGGGCATGAGAAATTACTCTCGAGTATTATTTGTCACTTCAGATGCAGTGATCATATTGCGCTGCTAACGCATTTCCGGAGCGAAGAAACTCACCGAATTGCACCAATGAACATGATCGTAAGTTGAACTAACGCAGTATAATCTTATGCAGAATAATGCAGAACTATACAGATTAATATAATAACTAGTACAGAAATATTCAATCTACGATTATTCTACATAACCTCTAAAGCGTCTGAATCAAAATAGCCTCTCTTGAACAAAGAAAATAGTACAAACGTTTTTAAATACAAAATAGTAATATATATAAAATAATATCGCTTTTCGTCACCCAAACAACTGGAAATTAATTGTACCTTTACATTCCAAATTGAGGAAATGAATGGAGTTGAGTTGCATTTGCTTAAAAGAATTGGGAACATTCCGGTGCTTATGTTTTCTGCAACAGACGATTACCAGCCTGTAACCTTACCAAGGCTTAACAACATTCCTAATTTTTCTCTTCGAGGCGGGGAAGATTAAAATTATACAGATATAAAGCTAACTTATTTTTCAAAACAAATGAAGGCTTTTGATAAAAACTACCAGCCACTTCGATTATCTAGCAAAGCAATTCACTCCGTACTTATTAGTGCTTTTCAGGCGAGCCTTCCATTATCTACTCCTTGATAACTAAGTCAGCAATCTAAAATCTTCTGTAAAGTCAACTCGACTGGAATGTCAGTCCGAAATATCTAATTAATAATTTCGGACTTAATACCGAAACTAAATAAAAATAATCTTCCAGTTCATTCCCATGTTTCTAATGAACGAAGATTCTTTTCAACAGAAATCTAACGTGGACTGGTATGTGGGAAGAGGAGTGCCTGTGGGCAAGATTTTGGCCGTAGTTCCTGCTTTTGGGGCAATTTATATCCTGGAAGATCCTGACGATACGGGACTGGGAGCCCGAGTCTATGGACGAGGAAATGACGACCGTGAAATGTTGGGCGGACTTGGCATTCGAAACAAAGAAGTATATACCAATTCCATTCACATATTCCGTTCCACAAAATTCCGGAACCCAGATAGAAAGTTCTGATTTTCTTAAGGAAAAACAAGTGTGAAAAATAATTTTCTACTTCTCTTAAGCTTATCAAGATTTTTAATATCACGCAATTGCAATGGTCCTGCAAGGAAAATTGGCTCCCTTAATATTAGACTGAGAATGTACCACCAGAATCGTTGTACCTTGACGAGGGAATTTTTATTACCCTCAATATTCAGCATTCATTCATATGGAGTCAACATTCGATTCGAAGCTTTAGCCATTCCTACTGATCCCCCATTGTCATTGATCTATTTAAAATCATTCTCTAACACAACTTTTCAACGGAGTTTAGAGACAGTATAATATTGCGGGAATTTAGACTGAAACATGTAGCTGTAATGACGGATATTTGTCAAAAATTAGAAAGGAAACGTTATCTATATAGCTTTTTACAAAAGGCTAGACTTTGATAGCTCTGTAATTTGAAAATTTTTTCTCTCTACTGCTTCCGGACCAATGAAATAAATTCTTACGTACTGTTTTCAACTTTTCCCAACTTTTCAATCGAAGATTGAATATGCATCCAACAGTATATCTCACTCGAGGATGCTCAGTAGATATTGCTAAAATAATATTCTCCTATATTAAAGAGCTAAACGTCCCTCTCTCAGTAGGAGAGTAATAATAAATGCTGTGAATGAAACAAAACTATCATTCTTATTTAGCTACTTAGGAGATTTAACGATTCTTCCTTGGGATGGACCATCCGCCGAGATAATGAAACAAAAGAGCCGTATGCATTCTCCAATACAAGATTATGGACTTCCTACGATGACACTACATCAATAGAATACAAGGTAAGGGCACACCTTCCGCATTCAAAATGTATCAAATTTTCAAGGAAACAAATACATGATAAGCTACGTAAGCAGTAATCTCATTTTTACATCTAAAAGAAATATTACGAACAAATTCCCAATCCATGATACTTATTTCTAAAAACGAATCCTTGTATAAAAGTAAGTATCTCAAAAGATATCCGATGGATTTCAGAATATTAAAGAAATGAAGAAATGTTTTGATCAATTAATTAAAACACAAAAAGCTGTTGTAAATTTGCAACTTATGCCTACAATTGGCGGAATCAACCTAACTGTCGCAATTCGTACGATTTTTTCAATTTCAGAAATATTTACAGAACCTGCAAATATATTTCAGGCTAGATACGTACTGGAAAACGGACTAGGAGGACTAGATATCGTGGCCATCGATTTTGAGGACAACGAAGGCATCGGAGGAGAAGGAAGATTCCCACTCACGCGGACCGTTTACAACACATTTAGAGGAGAAAATTAACCTGTTAATACAGGAAACTAGCTGATTTGGTTAATCGAATTTACAATCTATTACGTCACGAAATTTAGCATCCTAGATCATCCTCATCATCCATCGGATACTGAATTTTACGAATTGTGATATTTTAACTATGGTATATACCCTTCAAAAATGTATGCAATCCATTTTTGTATCTCAATCAACTTCTAATAAGTAATGCCAATAATAATGTATGTTTTATGACTGACTTTCTTTGTTTTCTTCTTCAATAGCCGATGGTAAAGAATTAGTAAGTAGAATGCGACTAAAAAGTATGCCTGAATACATAAACAGAATCTTTGTATGAATGATAGTCATACGTATCAGTTAACGTGAAGTCACGATCGAAAATAATTAGCATAGATAAAAAACTATCCGCCAAAAAATATTAATGAACATAGTTAACTTCATACTTCATTTACACTAACAACAATGTAAATAATTAAATACATGATTTTCTAATAATTTCAGGGAGAGAAAAGAAAGTTGGAATCGTTAGCTTGATTTATCATGTAAATAACTTACACAAATAAGGAAACACTATTTCTAAAGATAAAGTTAACAAACCCATCAAAGTTATTGAAAACCTCCAGAAACTATTTATCTTCACTAAATGGATATACTTCAAAATAATTCTTTTTATCAGGAAGCTTTAGACTAGCAAATTATGATATTATATGAAAAGAAGGAATCTTGTGAGAAAAGAACCCTACGCTTTCACAGAAAGGGGACTCTGGATAACCTACGAAGATATAACATCAAAGGAATTCAAGGTATAAAAAGAAATGACCGATAAAAACAAATTTCACACACACCCACAGGAACAGATGTTTAACTGCGTCTGCTAAATTTGTAACTGGAATAGACCAAGTGGCATTCGGAAAAAAATACAAGAAGAATTCTAAGAACTGAGAGTGGGACAATTTAATTCTTAACAAAATCATTAAGGGCATCCACCAAGAATTTTCAACTTTATATCTTGCTCTACCTATACATCTAACATCCGTCAATGCATCACACAGAATTTATTTAACTTGAAAAAAACAGCGTTAATAATGCGCACTACATTCATTGTCTAAAATTTATTTATTATTCCGAGTGTTGAAGGTTCGAAAGACTGAAAATATTTTCGATTTCTTAATTAAGGACGAGTGAAATACCGAGTTATTTAGATGTTTCTTCTTACGCCAAATTCAATTCTATAGATATTTTCTATCAATCCTTATCCGCTAATAACATATTTAAGAAGAATAATAAAGAAAAAACTACAGATTCGAGTTATATTCCAGAACTGGCTGAAAAGCCCGCTGATTTTCAACAGGAAATTAAAATTGATGAGCACCATAGTAATGCCAAATTACTTGAATCTCAATCATATCATAGATAAGCAACATAACAGATAAAACGAAGGAATTTCTATCTACTGTGCACAACTATCAATGTGAAAAGCATATTTTGTCGCTTTATGCTTTTTAAATCATATTGAAGAACAAAAGTTCAATTCAAATTCATTAATAAATTAAGACTAAAAAGACGAAGACTGCTCAATTGGTAAGAAGATGAAACTATTCAAAGTAGGTGAAAGATCATTTTAAGAGTAAGAAGGGTAAGAGTCCTCATCTTCAGTCAGAAGTGCGCAATTTATCTCTCGTGACCTTTCACATAAATTGCATGACGAGTAACATATATCTCTTAGTATGCCCAGAACACTCAAAACAGTACGCAGCAATACACTTTCTAGTACAGGGTTGGATTTCTTACAGAGCGGTAAGTTTTTCATTTTTGATAATTTTTTTCCTATAGACGGCGATTTGATGAATAATATACGTATAGTATAATATTAGAGAGACGCGAAAATATTAAACCAAATTGAGTTTCCTATTTGCAATTTAAAATGGAGCATAGTCTTCTTTTGGACGGATTTGCCTTTATAATAAGATGATAAAAAAGAGCAGACGAAATGAAACAGAGTTTTTAGTATATTATTTGAACGGACTTTATTAGAATGTGTTGTACGACAAAAACTAAGATAGGGAAAACGTGATGATTTTTTGTAACTCATGCTATATTCTACAATGAGGCTGGATGTCTAGAAATGTAACATCACAACGGAAAGAGAATCTAATAAAACAATTAATTAGAATGAAAATGACTGCTGAAATAATAATACCTTGCCAAGGATCTCAAAAGTTTTTTTTTGTAAATACAATGCTAAACCTAAGTACTTTTTTAAACAAAGAAATAAAAGGGTAAAACATAGATAAATAACGTAATAGCCTATCTTTAAAAACTGTTTAAGGTTTTCGCTGAAAATAAGTGAGTTTTTGAGGGTCTATCCGACGCATAGACGTCCATGCTAAAGTTATAAGCATTGCCTCGATATGATAGTTAAAACTACCGTAACTTTTTGATAAAAACTAAATCCAACCATTTTCAATAATGTAAAAGAAATTTTTAAATACGACATGAATTAATAATATATTTCTAATTGGTAGGCCTAGTAATGTCGTTAACCTCTGCACGACCATAACCAATAAGTACACAACTAAATGCACCAATTGTACTAATTACATCTCGAAATCATAATTCATAATACGTAATTTAGACTGACAGCTAACCGCCACTTTTAGTTGTAGAATACAAGTGCAAAACATGACTATATGATTAATCCTCTTTCCTTTTCAATTCCAAAGGAAAATGAATATAATTCAAGCAGCCGCCATCTTGCAGTTTCTCCTAGTGGTGAGAGGTAATTAAAGTCGTTATATTCGCTGGGACGTACGATTAAAATGAAATCCACAATAACAAATAACCTTCCTCACGCAGGAAGTGACGTGGCCGGAGAGCGTAAACGAGTGGGGTGCTATTATTTGGGGGCCACAACTGAGAGATACGGTACCTTATACCCAGAAGATATAGACGCCTCAATTTGTACTCATGTGTTGTACATACACGGCGCAATAAACAATGAAACTCAAGAAATTTATCTTAAGCCACCGTCGCAGAATAACAAAACAGGTGGCGAAGGTGAGTAGAATTTCCAAAGAACTCCATTGTACCCTGGTTCTAAAAAATTCGCTCAGGTATAGCCGAAATAAGTCGTGAGTTTCGCAATTTTAAACCGTATCTCGAAATATATCGAGACAATTAAACTCTGATAAACTTTTAAAACTGGTTGATGCTTTACGGAGACTTAACAATGGAATCTTAATTGTATTTCCTTTAGGTTTTATCCCGAGATTAGTGAAGTTGAAAGCGGTGAATCCTGATTTGAAACTGATTCTGCACGTCCTGTACAGGCAGGTGGACTGGGTAGGTAGGGAAGAATTAGTCACATGAAAAAAGATCTTTACCGCAAATGCCTTCCTTCTAAAGACTTCATTTCCTCAGCTTTCAGCGGAGCCCTCGGGAAGATCAAAAATCATCCAAAATGGAATTAAATGGCTAAATGGGAGCGGATTCGACGGTTTGGATATCGCCGCCGCACCATTAAGCCCAGAGGATACGGTGAGTTGACATGATTTACAGCAGAGGTTTTCCTGTATGCCGATATGATGCTGAACGTGGTCTAACCAATTTCTCTGTTTTCCCGTTTTTTTTTCATTTTTTCCTTCTACGAGTGTTTTCCCACACCTTGGTATTCTCTTCACTGATATCCTTGCTTAAGTCCTTGGGCTGAGAAGTGTTTCACCTCACCCCAATCTTTCTTTCTTCTTTAATTGTTCTCTCTACTGAATTTTGCCCTATCTGAATTGAAATTGGCTTAACCACGCAGAATAAAAATTATAACAAAAATAAGTGTCGATTACGATGCTCACGAGGTCCAAGCTCGTTCAGGGGTTAAATATGGGTCGATGGACTGTGAGTGGCAACTTATGTTACCAGATACCTAATGTTGGCTTCGACCTTTACATTTCTGTACATTCTGTTTAGTTCTTACATATTGCATTCACAGAAATTGTTACAATCCCTCCAAACATATAAAAAGATTCAACGATATTAGGAAAAATAGAATAACGTGGAAAATATAAATAAAAATATACACAGTAAACTTAATGGGTTTCTATGGCCGTAGAATAAATTCCAGCAGGGTTCGATGGGTGGGTAACTTTGAGAACCAATACTTTGCAGACCCCCTGCCCCACACATAAATGCAGCTTGCGCGGTAGTTATTTATATCTTCGGTGATATCCTTGCTTTCTGGCTAAATTTACTAACACTTCTATGTATTGCATTCAAGGAGAAGATGGCTGATTTGCTTTGCGAGATGAAAAACGAATTCGACAAGTACGGTTACTCTTTGGCGACATCGTTAGTTGGAGCGGATGAAATAGCGGAGGAAACCTTGGGCAAAATAGCAAGGTATAGTTTTGCTACTTAAGTTTAGAGCAAATTAGTGAATTTTTTAATGATCTCATGTACAAATAAAAGTTTCCTACTCCATAGATGGATACTTATGTTCCGATAATGTATGCTTTTGATGAAACAGTTGGTCTCGTTTTCTAATACTTCATATTGTAACTTTTTTCCTCTTTTCTATGCGTTCGTGCAATATTGAACAGCACTGAGAACAATTTCTCTTGTTGGGTATTTTTCTTTGGCTTGAAAAAATATTTTTTGATATCAAACAATATCATATTTTATCCTCTACGGATGCAATCTAAATGTATATATTTTCTATTCTTCTGCCCTTTAATGAGAGCTATAAGGTTTCAATGAATTTTCTAACTTCAGGGCCTTAATTAATATAAATATAATACTTTTCAAAATGTGGTAAAAGGAGATGGGACTCTAAACCCCAAATGAAAGGAAATTTGTATGTATGTATGATTTTCTAATTGGTAATTGTATCCCGAATGATATTATTCAAAATGACTAAATATTTACTTAATTTTAAATATTGTGAAAAAGGTTCCTATATTTTATTTCCGGAGAGAAGTAATCTTTCCAGATCACGGTGATTTTCGAGACACTGATTGGCAGAGTCAAATGTTTATAGAATTAAAACGATAGTAATTTCGTGAATCAAAAGAAACAATTGGTTCTTTTTCTTGATTTCCTTCTGTTTTTATGGTAAAATGTAGGCAATACTTGTTTATGCCAAACATAATCATATCAGATTAAACGTTCTGCTGATGATAGATTTTTATTTATTATGGACGCTCGAGTTTGCAGACGAATAAGAACTAAACTAGGGACCACGATGAAAACAAGTTACAGCAAATTTTTGCATGTTTCATCCTACTTTCAATCATGCAAAATTAAATTTTCTTTAAGAAAAACAATTTAGTTTTCATTGAACGACAAACTCGAGCATCCATTATAAAAAATCCGACATTAGTCTCTAGCTTACTTTTCAATCATAACTCTTTCAGTATTTTACCAGTTTTTTATTTTCTATAAGGCCTATAACGGATAAACCAAGCCAGAGAAATTAATCCTGGGAATTATTTGTCACTTCAGATGCAGTGACTACATTGCGCTGCTAACATATTTCCCGAGAGGAGAAACTCACCGAATTGCACCAATGAACATGATCGTAAGTTGAACTAACGCAGTATAATCTTATGCAGAATAAAGCAGAACTAAGCAGATAAATAGAAAAACTAGCACAGAAATATTCAATCTACGATTATTCTACATAAGCTCTAGAGCGTCTGAATCAATATTGCCTCTTTTGAATAAATAAAATAATACATATTTAAATAAAAAATAATAATTAATACATAAATAGTATGTTTTTGTGACCCAAACAACAAGAAATTAATTGTATCTTTGAATTCCGAATTGAGGAAATGAATGGAGTTGAGTTTAATTTGCTTAAAAGAATTGCGAACATTCCGGAGCTTATGTTTTCCGCATGTTTTCTGCAACAGACAAATACCACCCTGTAACCTCAACAAAACTTAACAGCATTCCTATTTTTTCTCTTCGAGGCGGGGAATAATTTCGGGCTTAATACCGAAACTAAATAAAAAAATCTTACAGTTCATTCCCATGTTTCTAATGAACGAAGATTCTTTCCAACAGAAATCTAACGTGGACTGGTATGTTGAAAGAGGAATTCCTGCGAGCAAGATTTTGGCCGTAGTTCCTGCTTTTGGAGCAATATTCACACTGGAAGATCCTGATGATACGGGACTGGGAGCCAGAGTCCATGGACCAGGAAACGATGACCTTGAGATGTTGGGTGGACTTGGCATTCGCAACAAAGAAGTATATACCAGTTCCATTTAAATATTTCGTTCTAAAATATCCCGGAACCCAGAAGGTAATTTCTAATCCTCATACCTAGCTTGTCAAGGTTTTTAATATCACACACTATCAATGGTCCTGAACGGTAAAATGTTGGATTTAGATTATACCAGAATCGCTGTGGCTTGATAACGGGAACTTCTTATCACCCTTAATATTCAGCATTCGTTCATAATAGTCAATATCCGCACTTAATCAAAAAAAAAAAAAAACAGTACAATACCATGGCATACCAGTTGGTTTCTACTGAGAGCCATTGAGTAATGCTCAGGAAATCCTATTTGAAATTCAGCTACGAAGAAGCAACATTTGTCTATGCCATTTTAAATTCATATCTAACTATGAGAGTGTTTATACAATTTCTTGGACTGGTTTTAGATGTTCATTAATACATTAAAAAATTCACCGAAGACTATCCCCCTATCAGACAGAAGGCGTAATAATACACGCGAATGAAACAAAACAATTATTTTTCTACAGTTACTGAGAAAGTTGAACGATTCTTCCTTGGGATGGACTATCCGCAGGGATAATGAAACAAAAGAGCCGTATGCATTCTCCAATACGAGACTATGGACTTCGTACGAAGACACTACATCAATAGAATACAAGGTAAATACACACGTTCCGCATTCAAAATGAATTAAATTTTCATATTAAAAAAATGAGGAAAAGTTGTTTATCAATTAATTAAAGGGCTTACAAAAAGGCTGTTGTAAATTTGCAACTTACATCAACAATTGGCGGGATTAGTTTAACAATTGCAATCAGTAGGATTCTTTCAATTTTAGAAAATATTTACAGAACCTGCAAATACATTTCAGGCTCGTTACGTACTGGAAAATGGACTGGGAGGAATAGATATCGTGGCCATGGAATTTGAGGATGACGAAGGCATCGGAGGAGAAGGAAGATTCCCACTCACGCGGACCGTTTACAACACATTTAGAGGAGGAAATTAACTTGTTAATACAGGCAACTTGCTGATTTGGTTAATCGCCCTTACATTCTATTAATTCTTCGAAATTACTTCGGTTTCGAAATTCGTCACCTTCAAGGATCCTAATCATCCATCAGACATTGGATTTTACAAACTGTGATACTTTAAATGTGACAAATACTACTAAACCTTTTATGGAATCCATTAATGCACCTCAAATAATGTAGAAACTTCTAATAAGTAATGCCAATAATAATGTACGTTTTATGACTGTCATTCTTTGTTTTCTCCTACAGGCAGATCAATAAACGATCGTAAAGAATTAGTAAATATAATCCGACTTAAAAGAATGTACGAATACTTAATTTAAAAATATAAAATGTTAGTTCTAATTGAGAAAAATGGCTATATCTCTTTTTTGGACGTCGAAGATGTTTCTGTACAACTTAAACTACCGTATAATAAACAGCTTTTGATTTTACGAAGGCATGTTTTGAAAAAATAAAAAAACTTTCAATAACTAAGACAACTTCAAAATTGTTTAAATCTCATAATACAATAGTATAAGTATGGTTCTGTTCAATTTTAAGCAGAGAAAAAACATGTAGCTTATTTGGCGATTGAGCGTTAGAGAAAAGGAAGTTCATGATAAAATACTATATTTCTACTGTGTATACTATATACATGCATTTCATTTTGTGAAATCCGGTTCAAGCATGTTTCTCTATTAATATTTTCCTCCATTTTAAATATAGATGGTAATTGTCACTGGAAACATACCTTCAATTCTCATTTGTGCCAAAAACTGACATTAGGAGTTATAAGTATGTCACAAAAAAGTATTGCTTTCTTGTTCCAAATTATGAAAACTAGGACGGAAAAGTGGAACGAAATTCAAATATATCGAAAGACCACTTAAAGCGAGGGGAGATTATCAGCGATTTGTATCACATTTATTCGTTTTTATTAGGCAGTGTATCTCAGATGACCTATAATATCAAGTGACGGACAACGATCATTTCTATTTCTTTAAAATCTGAAGACTTTCACGAAATAATTCTCAGTAGAAAGACTTCATTTACTGAGCCACGGGTGAGTCATTTATACATTTATTTAACTTTTTGTCTGTGCAATAAATATAGCGAGTAGATAAATGTTATTCGATTCGTGAATAGATATTGAGACGCCGAACAAATAATCAGTAGTAATTTGGGAGTTAAGTCCATGGCACACCATATCCATGCTGGATATGGTCAAATTAAGAGGCGATTCTAACAGGTGATACGTTACTAAATGTACTCGCAGGCCGCCGTATATTAGCTTTCCTACACAGAATTAGATATAAATCGATTCTAGTTACTTCCCAAGTTATGGCTATATACGAGGCTCGTACAAGTACCTTCCCAAGTATACAGCAAAAAATTATGCGTACATCAAATTCATCCAGTCATCCAGTCCAGTCACATTCATCCAGTCTGTATCACATACGTAATTACTACCAGGTGATAAACATTACCACCTACAAGATGGTATTTAATACGGGTCTTAGATCAGAAACGCGAGGGATACAAATATTCTTTCGATATGAAGGCAAACTTTTTAATCTCGAACTAAAAACGCAAAAAATCTTTTTATTTAGCACTAACCGTAAAGGATGTAACTTTAATTATACTTCTCGGAAAGATTTTCACTTTAAATAAATACAAGAGGCCGTAGGATGAAAAAATAATGCGTGACTTTGACCACAGCTTAGATTTTCAATAGTCCGTCGGATGCACTAACCAAATGAGCTATCAAGATCATGAGCAGTCTCACTCTGTTCTTAGGGAATATTATTAGAGGTTTAGTATTTCATTTCCTACTCGCGCTTGACAGGCGAACGGCGACTCATGCAAAGTTATTACTAAATTCCTTTTCCCGTGATATAAAATGTTATAGACTTATTTCTTGCCAATTTATTGCGAGAAAACATTCCGTAGAGAAAGTGGGCAATGTCAAAATATCACCCTATATAAATTACTGTATGTATTTAAAAGGAAATATTTTTTCCCCAGAAAATTAAAAGTCTTTCTTAAGTACTGCGTGGAAATGAGAGTCATAATAACAGTCGTCATTACGCAGCTTTTCTTGCTTGCCACAGGTAATTAATTAATGCGATTTAAACATATGGGTAGCTTATTGAATAATATACATAATACTCGTCTTTCTAACGCAGGAAGTGACGTTTCAGGAGAGAGCAAGTGAGTGGGATGCTTATATATGGGTGCCATAAGTGAGACATACGGTGCTTTGAAACCAGAAGATATCGACCCTTCAATATGCACACATTTAGTATACCTCTACGGTGCAGTAAACGAAGAAACCGAAGAAATTGAAATTAAAACTATTAATCCAATGTGGACGACAGGTGACGAGGGTGAGTTACATATCTAAAGTGGACGAATGTAAGAAATACTATTAGCGTTACCTAATATTACATTTGTTACACGGTCGCCTAAAACTTCACAATCCCAGAAAAAGCAGGGAGATTTTTTAATGATATCTCATAATTTCGCGCCGACATATTTAGCCTTGCATTTTTCTCGAAAAGTCCACAAAATATCTTATTTTTTCTACGAAACTTTGTGTAAATAACATATTTGTTCCTACTTCTTTAGTATGGCGACGTTCCACAAAGTTAAGCATGGAGATATTAATCCCATTTGTTATTTTGAGGGCTACTGGTTAGCCAGGTGGGCAATGCGTTCGATTTCGGTGAAAGCGGGCTTGGATTTCCGGCGGGGGCTTACGTGCGAAATGACATAAGCTGTCGAAGCACTTTTAATAATATTATTACTTGTTATTTTGAGTTTTCAATTTTCACATGCTATATCACACGCCACGTTTTTCTACCTTTCACAATTTACTACCGCCAATCTTAGGTATCAAGGTATTATTCTTTGCAAACTGAAAAAATTGACAATTAAAATTCAAAATTGTCTTCGTTTAAGGTTATACATCTGTAACGTATTTGATGAGCAAAATCGTGGTTCATATAATTGATATATAATATAATGTTAGCCAGTATGCTGAGAAGGTGCAAAATGACCTCAGCTGTCGAGGCACTTATCAAAACTACTACTACTACTATAATATAATGTGCAAACAATTGAAATAGATTGGCACCAGAATCAATATGCATTAGAACCATACCGGAGCATATCTATGGAATCTAAATTTTTTTCTCTAGCTCTTATCCCGAGATTAAGGAGGCTAAAAGAAGTGAACCCTGATTTGAAACTGATTCTGCAGATAGCGTTTCCGCCTTTAAACTGGGTAAGTGATTATATAATCTTAACCAAATCATATATAAAAGGTCCATAAACTCAAAATATGCAGCGATTAAGAATATCTTAAAACTTCATGTTTCGATGAATTCCTCCAGAAAAGCAAACGTCATCCGAAATGGTGTGGAATGGCTAAAACAGAGCGGATTCGACGGTATGAGTTTCCCTGTACAAACGGTACCACCTGATACGGTTGGTAGCAATCCTTTATAAAGACATACTTGAACATCTACTTAATTTTAATTTCATCGCTATTATTGTATTTAAGGAGGAGATTGCCGATTTTTTCTGTGATATGAAATCTGAATTCGTCAAATATGGTTACATTCTGGCAACATCACTTATGGATAATTTATTACCTGGACCGTCTCAGCAACAGAGGGACTCCTTTAGCAAGATGGCAAGGTATCTATTACACCTGATTAGCTAAAATATGACGAAGTAAATGATTATACAAGCCATTAATCCTGACTATTTAATTGTAAATTAGCTAACTGAGGCACCGAGTTCGACTGCATACTGAAAACAGATGTCCCCGTCCTTTGAACGACTTAATACATAAAATCTTACCGTGATGTGCTTAGGAATTCCTGTTTAACCTCATTTCTCTGAATCTAAAGAGTAATACTAGATACGGGATAAACATTCCACATTCTATTTTCTGACAACTATCATTTACTGCTGATTTTGCTTTCAAATTCAAGCTTTGCTCACCGAATAACAAGATAAGAAATCGAATTAATACTTCCGCTGGCTTGAGAAATTACTCGTAGTTGTTTTCCTTCTTTAGATGCTGTGACCATATAACGCTTGAGATCAGTCAAGATCACTCTAAAGTATATCGGTTAGCGGGGCTGAACATCACCGTAAGTTGATCTATTAATTCCTAAAATTATAATCTCATACTATTTATATGTTGTAAATATATCATCAATGTGTTTTACACATGTACTGTAATTTCCAAATAATACTGTATTTTCCATATACCTACAGGTAAATTAGGTTCCATAAAGACATTTTTGGTATGCAAATCTAAAACCAAATTCGAGTTTTGTACGCTTCTTATAATACGGTTAACGAAAGGAAGAGGATTTAGATACGGATTTGAGTAAAGAAAACCGATTCCTAGCTTCATTAATTTTCTGAATATTACCTGTTGTAAACCTATACAATCTTGCTATGTTGAATGAGGTTTGCTTTCCTTCAAAGGCTATAAAATATATATTGTAAATGAGAAAATAATTGGAAATGAGGGGAAACGAAAGATCGTACAGATTAGTGTAATTAAGTTATTTCGAACAACCCGAGACATATTCAAGAAAACATTCGTAAAGAGATTTTCAACTCAAATATTTTTAAATGATAAACATATTTAGAAATAAAACTAATAATAAATACGCTTCAGAATTTCAATCCAAACTATGCATAAAATGTTTAATAAGTTATTCCCAAACAGCTGATTATTACTTAATACAACTAATCATTTCCTTATTATCACATTTATTTACAATCATTACTAAGTTTACAATTTGATAACTTACATCATGATAATTATGGACACTTATTTTCAGAAATCGAACGTGGACAGGTTTATTGAAAGAGGGCTTCCCGCAAACAAGACACAAATCACAGTTACTGTTGTAGGAACGGTTTTTACCACAGTATATCCTAATGAAACGAGACTGGGAGATATACTTGCTCCAGGAGACGATAACTTTGCTTTTTTTGGAGGAATTAGCATTCAACACAAACAGGTAAATAACAATTCCTTTTTAATTAACCATATAATTTCCATTCTTTAAGGCATACATTTTCTAACATAAGGATAACCAACTTCCACATGATGAAATGAACACTCTCCAGCGATACTTGGTTGAATTTCATACTGAAAATAAGTATTTAATACCAAAATCTGCACTATTTACTTACAAAGAAAGACGAAAGGTAAACGGTTTGATGATCAAACAATTAACTAGATACTGATACATTGTGCATTCCGAAGCTAAGGATTCTTAACGTATGTATCCTCTTTAGTACATTTATTTAGAATTATATGTATCATATCTGTGACACATAAATCCCACCTACTTCCTACCTGACATTTTAAAAGTTTATATTTCATTATGCTAAGCGATACCACAATTTTTACAAGAAATTACAAGAATAGTAGTCCTACTTTCTTAATACTGCGCATTGATAATATCACTTTTTTATCTGATGTCAAATAACTGTATTCTTTGCCTTGCTTAACAAATAACTTCCCTACTTTGCTGATACAGAGGTCACAGTTTGTATCTCTTATTTTTAAAAATTTCCAAAATACTGCCATTAAATTTCTAAATTGCCTAGAAAATATGTGTAGTTATAAGCGTGGTTAGTTGTGTAATAGTCTCGTCCATCAACGAAGTTTTCGTTGATGGACGAGACAAAAGGTCATAAATGGATTAATGACATAAAATACATTTTATGCCGCAGATACTAAGGAAGTTGAACGAATCGTCTTTGGGCTGGACCCTCCGTTGTGAAGAAGACACTAAAGAGCCGTACGCTTTCACCAGAACGGGACTCTGGACCTCTTACGAGGATAGAACTTCGATGGAATTCAATGTCTGCATACAAATATCATATCCTAACTTAAATACAATGGTAAGGATCGGGATGAATAATAAACCGGGTTTTCACCCCAATAAGATCTGGAGACAGCAATGTCCCCAGACCTTACCTGGGTGGACATCCGAGACTCTATTATAAAATCTACACACCAGACTTTAAAATCCTTACATACAATTATTATGGTATTTGTCGTAGAAAATTCGCATGAAAAAACCGGTTGTGACTATTCTAGGTTTGAGTCAATTAATAACAGTATCCGTCAGGAATTTTGAACATCGAATTCTGATCAAGAGGTACTTTTTACTTCCGTTAACAATAAAGATAATTTTATTTCATTTAGAATGAGGCAGCTCCAATATGACACGAATGCAAAGCTATAGCGTGGTTATAATGAGTTTAGTATTCCACTTGCGATATGTGTGAATAATTTTTAAATAGCGAGAAAGACCTTTTAGAGTGATAATTAAAAACACGAATCAAGTTGTGATGTAAGAAATTTCGAGCTTAAAATGTTCGCTAACTGTAAAAGATTAATTTTATTCAATACCAATGATAATTAGGGCGGTGAGTGGGATATTCTCATGTGAGAAAATATTAACACAATAAATGTTTTAATTTCAGGCTCGTTACGTCCTAGATAAGGGCCTAGGAGGCATAGATATCATTGCAATGGAATTAGAGGATGACGAAGGCATTGAAGGACATGGAAGATTCCCACTAACGCGGGCCATTTATAACAAATTCAGAAGAGGAAATCAATCTGCAGATACCACCGCATAATTGACCAACCAACTTACTTAAGTTACGGTATGAAATATGACATGAACCAAAGGCTTAATGAGCAGTTTGTGATAGGGTTACAAAGCTTATATGGTACATGAATGATGATGTTGACGAATCAAATCAATATCACACAAATATGTACTCAAACCAAAGTATCCAATTTTCAATAAATACTGACTTTCAATAATGTTGTTTCACTTTATTGGTTTTTATCTGGTAAACGGACACCCGGTGAAATCAATCAAGATTTTCGTTAATCAAGGTTAGCTTATGAATTTGGTATATACGATGACTTTAGGAATTATTAATTTAACTTAAACACCGCATCGCTTTCTTATTTCCATGTTATCAAACCAGGGTGGAAATGTGGAACGGATTCACAAAATCTCGAAAGAGCCGCTTAAAACGAGATGAGACTGGTAGCGATGTTGTACCACATTAAAGCGATTTCACTTCGCAACATATCTCACATGAACTTTAGCATCGAGTGAATCACTGAGAACATTTCTTTTCATTGGAATTTGAAAACTCTCCCGAAATAGTACTCGCTACAAAGACTTCAGAGTTCGTTCTTTACGCTACGGGTGAGTCTTTTATTCATTTTTATCACTTTTTGCCTGATTAACTAAATAGAGCGAGATAAATGTGATTAGATTTTTATGAAAAGATATTAAAGACGCCAAGCAAAGAAATAATATTAATGTAGTAGTTAAGCCAATGGCACAG
The DNA here is from genome assembly GCA_000376725.2 of Ladona fulva. NCBI lineage: Eukaryota > Metazoa > Arthropoda > Insecta > Odonata > Libellulidae > Ladona > Ladona fulva. The sequence goes on from KZ308821.1 coordinate 354,289, forward strand.
CATGTCTATGCGGGACATGGTCTGGCTCAGCGGGAATGATAACGGGCTATGCGTTGGTGAATATACTCTCACGGTGCCGAAACTTAAACATAGTTATTTTAACCATTATTGTTATGGAGTTTGAGTCACGGCTGATGCCATCGATTTGCTTCCCAAGTTTTTCACAATACCAAAAAACTATGTTATCCCGGATAGCCAAGTGGGCTACGCGTTCGACTTCGGTGAAAGCGGTCCCGGGTTCGATTCCCGGCGGGAGCCTACGTGCGAAATGACCTATGCTGTCGAAGCACTTTTAACAATATTAATTCATTAATTACTATGTTATCCTCAAATTAGGTACATTCATCCATTCCGTATCTCAAACGCAATTAATAAGCAGACGAGTAACATCACTACCGATACACACGAAATTAATAACGATCTTAGATCACGAATGCGAAAAATACAAATATTCTTGTGATATAATAACAGACTATTCAATATAGATTTAGATCAGCGAGATATATTAATATCGAGCACTTATCGTAAAATACATCACTCTAATTTTACTTCGCCAAAATTTTAATTATTGTCTGGTTGGTATTAAATCACGGGCAGAGCGACAAAAGTCCCCGTTTTTAAGATATCCTTGACCTAGTGCTGACTTTGGAATTTTACTCCTCCAAGAGTATTACTCCAGTCGAATCAAAATTTTAATAAAATATCCGAATACTTATTCTTGACTGAAACAAAAAGCTTCAGATTACTTCCTTTAGACGATAAAAAGCTATCGATTTTGTAAAACAATTGACTCAGAAATGGATGGCAGTTTATATCCAAACTTCGTCTTGATATAAAGCTCTAGGTAGGAGTTTTCGAAAGTTTTGACTTATGTTACCACATACTAGCCCAACTTTGCGATTTTTTGAGAATTTATATTTAAAATGTAATATTACTGAAGCAGAGGAACACCTAAAAGACAAGCCGGGAAGGCTGAACGCGTCCGCTCCGGATCCGCTCTCTGGTCTTAAACACTTATCAACTACGCGATCGAGACTAAGTGCAGTCGCACTCAATTTTTAGGGAAACTTAGTAGGCAAAGAGAGGTTTTGTATTTCTTTTCCCGTTTAATAACTGCGCACGACGATGCTTGCAAAATTATTCCTAAATCTACCTTCCGTGATGAACAAATGACACTGACATTTTATCTCTGAGTTAATTCTATGAGAAATTTAAAAGCTAACGATACACGTTGAAATTAAACAAATATCAGATGTGCCTTTTTGCCCTAGAATTGGAGTGAAATGTTAGAATTTCACGGATCTTACGCTAGAGATTGCTTTAAAAATAACTGAAACTAAAATATACGCCACAGATAATTTCACAATTTTATCAATTATTACCAGGACATGAAAATCTTTACAGCAGTCGCCGTTGCGCAGCTTTTCATACTCGTCACAGGTAACTAATACGATTTACACCTATGTATAATCTGATCAATATCATTTATTATACTTATATCTCTAACGCAGGAACCGACTTACCGGGAGAGAGCAAGCGAGTTGGATGCATATATATGGGTGTCACAAGCCGAAGTACTTTGAACCCAGAAGATATTGATGCTTCAATATGCACACATTTGATATACCTCTTCGGTGCTATAAACAATGTAACCGATGAAATCGAAATAAGGATAGTAGATCCAAAATGGAGGACTGGTGATCAAGGTGAGTTAAGCAAATAACATAGGCTTACTATCACTTAACATTATGCTATCAATAAAATAATAAATATATCTTATAGGGAGCACCAGATAATTTCCGAATACATCTTATACTTTTCCACAAATATATTTGGCTTTGCTACCAATGGTTTCGAACTTTTAGTTCTTCGTCAGGCTTACGCATGTATTCCTATAAACCAAAAAACCAAATATAAATATAAACCAAATATATTTGTGGAAAAGCATAATTTAAATTTATTATTTCATTTATAATAGAATTCCACCAAATCTCGCTAGAGAACATTAATTTTATTATGCTATCAGTATGAAATTACGTTCTATTACTTTATGGAGAAGCACACGATTAACTATTTCATCCCTGAATAGTGGGCATATTCAATTCTTCATGGAATAACAGATCTTAAACTAATCATATTCGACCCTATATATTTCGCGGAAAGATGAAAAGTCAATTATTTTCGTTTTCTGGAGTGCTCCGTCATTTTTCACTTGTTTTACCTCGATGCCCCCTTTTTCACCTCTCGTAATCAACTGTTATCAATTATAGATGTAATACGATAAGTAAAGTACTAGTTTTTGCATTCTCAAAATAGTCATCCAAAGTTTAGAAAAGAAATGGCTTATTGGTTATTTTCTATCATCGAATATTTATAGTAATTATAAATAATTGTATTTCCTCGATTTCTCAAGTAAATGCTATGCTAAGTACTGCAGAAAAAGAATTGTTTTGAAATGGCCAAAAAAAAGAAGATATAGAGACCATCGGGAAATCAAATGACAAATATCACTTAAGAGTTAATCATTTTAACGATTATTTCTAACCTGATTATCACAATTCGCAAATTAAAAAGCTTCAAAGGGTCTTAATAATCAATTCTGCTTGTCATCGAAGTATATGGCCGCAGAAACATTATGAATGAGACCTACCGGAACATTTCTATAAAAAATAAATTTTGTTTTTCCTAAGGTCTTGTCCCGAGATTAGGGAAGTTGAAAGAGGTGAATCCTGATTTGAAACTGATTCTGCAGGTCGCAATACCTCCTTTAAACTGGGTAAGTACTCATTTATAAAAGACAATAAGTAGTTAAAAGGGAGAAGATACATATTTTTGTTTAAGTAACTATTGAAAACACTCAAAATTTCAGGTTTTGATGAATTCCACTAAAAGGGCTAACATCATCCGAAATAGTGTGGAATGGCTTAAAGAGAACGGATTCGACGGTTTAGATTTCCCATCACGAATTTTACCACCTGACACGGTTTGTTCTTTGACTTTGCAAAGACATGGTTGCCTTTAACGCAGTTTTAATGTCACTCCTATTTCTTGTATTTAAGGAGGAGATTGCCGATTTTTTCTGCGATTTGAAAACAGAGTTCGAAAAATATAGTTACATTCTGACAACAACGATATTGGATAGTTTATTACCGGGACCATCTAAGGGAAGGAAAAAGTCTTTTAAGAGGATGGCAAGGTATGCTTTATATTTATATATACATTATATTTAGATTATATAAATTATGTATNATAGAGAGAATTGGAAAGCGCTTGGAGAGGCCTACATCCGACGTCGGATTGAAAATGGCTGATGATGATGATGATGATGATGATATATATACACACACAGTCGTGTGTATTAGAGATACAATATGTCGAAACAAAATAGAAAAATATCCGATTTATTGTGTAATAAAGCACACAACAGATCGTCGACGATCAAGTAATCCTTAAGAATCAAATAAATTCTCTATAGTGAGTTACTTCACCCAATCACATAGAAATTAAAAATAAATATTTATAATCCACTGATAAAATTACTTCCGTAAATAAATTCAATAAAATAGATAAGTTAGTTATAGGTGATCATTTACGTCATCTTTCTTTCAATGAAAAATATGACTTCAAATTAATTTTTCTTTCCTAATTAGTTCCATTACCTTACTGCCGTCGCTTTTCGATGAATTCAAATGTGCGCGTGGCACTTTCTAATTAATCAGTAAATTTGTTTGGAAGTCCTCCAACATTCTCCTCATGTGATACAACTCACTTTTTACATTATCCTCCTTAACACTACTTAAAACTGAGAAGACTATTTGCCACGCCATAGAATAATGCAAAACTACCCTTCCTACCGTAGTTGCTGAGGCTATTGAACGATTCCTCTATGGGATGGACCATACGCCGTGACGAGAATACTAAAGAGGTATACGCCTTTACCAAAACAGGANCCTGAATAATCCTAACCATACTAAATTGGGTGAATATTGAATGAAGGATTACAGTCAAATATTTTATTTTTATTAACCTTTAAGAAGAAAATCGAAATCTCTTTTATTTTAAGTGCACTCGTAATGGGTTGCGTTGTCACAATATTTGCCAAATAATAATATACTTCGTAAATATAGTGTTCTAAAAATGTTCTGTATTGTAGACCTCAATGTATGTGTGTGACAGAACTTACGGTGTAAAGAATGATTCATTTTGCATGTATCCCTTTGCCCCCCTCATACGAGGTTACGCCCTGGGCACATCTCCTGGTCGCCCACTCCTCACTGAGACTATAAAGTAGCCTAAGGATGAAAAAATTATATACCAATTGCAATACGTTTCTAAACTAAATAATATGACCGAAAATACTACAAACCTTGATATCCGTAAACGTCTTCTAGAAGCTGTCAATTTCAGCATATATGTTCCTCACTGAAAAGAGATTAATAAACGTTAGATAACCCAAACACGGAATTTTTAATGGTTTTGGAGGAAAAAATGCCTCACTTGAATTTTCTGTCCGTTGAACAGCAAGATATATACCCTTACCCGCAATTTCAGCCACAACCAACCCAAGTTACAATAAAAATAAAACACTTTAAGAAATATACTGGATGGTAGAGGCCTTAATAAAGTTGCAATCCACATTATTTTATACGAAAAAAAGAATTTTTAATATATATATATATATACTTGAAACAACAAAACAAAACGATGGAGCAACACTCCGAAACCTAGGTTCCAGCGCGTTTTAATTTTTCTTGTGGTTTAAATATATATTTAAAATTCTTTTTTCATATGATAAAACATATCCTTGTTTGTTAAGAATACTTAAATATAATAACACGGTAAATACAATATACTGGGTACCACATTCTGTAAAAATTTCATGACCATGATGTACCTAATATTATTTTGCCAAATTAAACCAACATATTCATTACCCTGCCAGACAGCGAAAGGTGGTTTGCGGGGTATTACATAGAAGTAGAATATATTGCTTATTATTAATCTGATTCCATTAATAACAAAATTGGAATTGATATTTTGGAAAAACCTTCCGATTCGATCTTTATTTTAGAATCACAGCAAGAACATTTTAACGCTATAGTTAGCTTAGTCAGTCAAATGAAACATTTTACATCTTTTCAAGTATTCGAAGTTCATACTCTTCGAAAATCATTCGAAGAGTATAAACGAATTGGTATAATCTTCAGAAAGTAACGCGAAATTTATCTCACGTGACCTTTAACATCGACTACATTATGAGGGGTTTATATCTCTTAGTAAAGTCAGAAGACTTCAAAGAGTACACAGCAGACAGCCTTCTAACAGACGGTTGTATTTCTTTCCGCGACTGGTGAGTATTCAATTTAGGATTACTTTCCTTGTTCATTCTGTGTTCCCATAGTAGGCGAGCATAGGTATATCATTCGTTTGGCACAGTAATGTGAACGCTAGTAACGTGTAACGCGGAATTATGAAGACGTGAGGAGATTATCTGTTCATCGAAGTGTTGAAGTTCCTTGGAAGGAATTGCCTGTTTATTTTCGGTCGACCGTATTTAACACGTTTCGGTTTGCTTCGACGGTCATACTGGGCTAACATGTGCAAGTATTACCTTAGAGCAGGGTTTCCCAAAGTGTGTTCCACGAAGAGTTTATAAGTGTTCCGCGGAAACTTATGAAGAATGATAATTCTTGTATGAATTTCAGCTCTGAATGAAGTTATAACATGTTCAAAAATCAGGAACTCTTGATTTTATGAGAAGATTGCGTTTTCAATAAACCCTTGACTCTTACTTTAATGAAATCAATTATTACTAATATTTACTGACAGAAATAGTAACCCAGGTGTTCCGCTGTTATCCTAGAATTGATAAAGTGTTCCGTCGGAGGAAACGTTTGGGAAACTCTGCCTTAGAGCAAACTCCTAGAAGGTAGGAAACATTTTTCATGCATTACATACATGGATTACAGCGAAATGTTAGGTAGATCTTCGTGATCGAAGTTATGAAAATGGTGAAGGAAAGGGTTTTTATATTTCATAATGAACTACCATACATTCCAGGTAAACATCTTAAAAAACGAGTTTCTGATCACTATAATAATAGTATTTCTAGTTTTTCGTAGCCTAAATTTACTTCTCCTTTCATTTTTTGTCGTACTGTAAATTCTGCTGGTCCAAATATTTGAAGACAAACCTCAAAATCGTTTCCTTTATCTTGAAAACGCGAGAAGTTAGGATTTTTTTAGAATGACAGACTAACCTTCAAGCAGTGGTTAGTTATTTATAAATTTTTAAAATCGACGAAGGCTGAATTACTTTCTTAATAAACAGAAAAGAAAAAGCATAAATACCGTTCCCTTAATATTAAAAAAGGGAGAAAGATTTTTTAGAACGACCAACAAAACTTCAAGCACTGGTAAGTTATTCCTATATTTTAAAAACTATGACAAAAGTTGAATGTCTTTCTTAATTAAAAGAGGATATTCTTCATAAAAGAGAAGACTGATAGCTCTTATATGCCTTAACTATTCGAAACTGCGGACGAAATATATCTCAAATGACCTTTACCATCGAGAGTACAAGGGAAATAATCATTTTCAGTAGAATCAGAAGACTTTGACCACAGAAAGTTTAGTCTATAGAGAGTCTTCCGACAGACGGATTGATCCATCTACTGCGGGTGAGCTTTATTAATAATTATTATCATACTTTATCTGTATCAATAGATGTGGAACAATAAATATTATACTTTTTATAAATAGAAAAGCATCGTCTTGTAATGAAACTATAGGTTTCCATATTCTTTACTTCGCACAATCAGTAGTTGTGTTATAAAACACCTGTCTTTGCAGCTTCCTTTTCCCGTATCCAAAGATGGGGAAAATTAAATAACATTTGATTTAGATGTGGAGAAGTATCAAGCAATGAACCTATGCGTTGCCAAATTCCACACTTAACACAGTTAGTAGTCGTGTAACAAAAATACTGCCTTAGCAACTATCAGTATGGAGGATAAACCTTGAACAATACTTTTCGAGGTAAGCCTACGGCGTATGAATAGATTATTCACTGACTGAGTACATAAAATTACAATGAATGTTAATGTCTCCTAAACGATATCAGATGTAATTCTTTCATGGCAACAAACGAAGATAAATTAAATGACTAGCTTATTAACATTCGAATGGTAAGAAATACTTATCCGACAGAATGGAGGAGTTAGCATTGCCTAACCATACTAAATTGGGTGAAGAAGCACATAACTGCTTTGTCTCAATAAAGTTGATTTCATCCTATTTCCAACCTACAAGCTAAATTTCACATTTAAATGACCATCCTAAACAAATAGTTTCGAAATAATTTACTCACGCATTTGTATTTTTTCAGCATTTATTGTGATGTTTTCTTGACTTTATCTCAATTTTGATGTCTCCTATAAAAATCTCATTCACTTTTACATGCTGTATTTTCGCGTTTCGTTCGTTGTATTTCTCACTTCTGGCCAAAGAAAAACAGTTACCTTTAGAACTCAAACATTCATAACTCTACAAGAAAATTTCAAAGGTAACACAACTCCACTACTTTTAAACGTTCCTTAACCTTATTTAGGAATTAACTTAGTATTTATATTTTATGGAACTTAGTGTTTATATTGTTTAGGTTACAACTTAGTATTTAAATAAACTTATGACTTTTTTGTACATAGTTATTCCTACATTATTCATTCGGTCTCGCTCAATTTTCTTTATTGTTTACTTTCAAAAGTTATCACTAGGTGGAATATTTAAAAGCACGCTGTAAAGTCTCAATACCGATGATATTTGTACATATTATAATTTTCAATCCCTTTCAATTCTGAAGGTAAAATGAAAATAATTACAGCACTTGCGGTTGCACAGCTTTTCCTGCTAGTCACGGGTAATTATAATGGATTAACACTTATTTATGCACAGCAAAATATTAAGGAATTAATTTAAAACTAATTTTTCTCAAATAGGAAGTAACATACCAGGAGAAGCCAAGAAAGTGGGCTGCTTTTACATGGGTGTCGCCTCAGAGCAATACGGAACTTTATACCCAGAAGAAATAGATGCCTCAATATGCTCATATTTGACGTACGTTCACGGTAAAATAAACAACGAAACTGATGAAATTCAAATGGAGGCTTATGTTCCAAAGTGGAAGATAGATGGCGAGGGTGAGTAAGTAACAAGTATATACTTAAGATGTAAACGAAAATTAACTTGTGAAATGCTTGCAATGATCGTTAACTTACAATTATAAACGTTCCTTGAATGTTTCGTTGCGATCTTTCTGGCTCTGATTCATCTTGATCTATATCTATCGCACTCTGACTTGATTTGAGGGTGCCTTTCCCCTTACTTATTGATTGAAGGAGAATTTATTCCCTGCTATCAATTAAAATTCACTAAGAAATACTTCAACTCTCTCCTTTAGATTTTTAATGTGGAATTCAATTGAATTCAATAAAACTTTCATTCACGCTGACTTGCTGTATGGATGGGAAATAGGGGTGTGATACGGAACGTTGAGAATCCTTTGTTACTGGCGCCAAGCCCAGAGCCCCAATATAAGAAATCATTAGTACAACCAGGATAATTACCTACCTGAACCCTTTCTAGTTAGTGGGTATCGCACGACTAACTCCGTCAAAAGAGCAATAAGGATAGGGTTAGCTAACGCACATAAGTAGTAGATAACTCATACTTTCACCCTTGCAACATATTAACACTCTTCAATATTCATAAAACATATCCAAACGGAGAACAATGCATTTTCCTTAAGGTTTTGTGCCGAGATTAGTAAAGCTGAAAGCAGTGAATCCTGATTTGAAACTGATATTGTTCATGCCATACCTGGATTTCAACTCGGTACGTATCGCATGGAGCACTATAAAGTATTCCTATAAAATAGTTCAAATTGAAAAAACTTCTGAAAAAATTCTGAAAATTTCAGCTTTTAGAACCATCTAGAAGAACTAACATAATAAACAATGGAGTTAAATGGCTCAATGAGAGCGGGTTCGACGGATTGGAATTCCCCTTCTTTATGAGTGAACAGTTCAGGGTTGGTTACAATGTTTTTGACAGTTATCGAAGTTATGCCATTCATTAATCATCCCATTTATTACATTTTAGGACAAGATGGCTGACTTACTGTGTGATATGAAATCTGAATTCGACAAGTACGGATACATGCTGTCAGCCTTCATTCCTGATCGTATGTTTTCAGATCCAAATCCTGGAGAAGAGGACACCATCAGCAAATTGGCAAGGTATATAGTTATAGGGTAGAAGTTTGAGGTAGTTCAGGCGTGGTCCTTGGAAAATTCCCAAGGAATAGATGACATGAAAAATTCAGTAAGGACTGGATTATAATCCGGTTCTTACAGAATTTATATTTGGTATTCACACTAAAACACATTTATACGATTTCAGGGGTCCGAATGAAAATCAAGTTATTAGCGGGATGTCATACTACAAAAGACAAAACAAAATCGCCTAATAAGCTGTTCGTAAAGCGTCTTAATGGAATAGGATTACAGGCCCTATTTGCAATGTAATTGCTATGATGGCATACATCGCTATTTATGCATCGTTAATAAATTTCTATTTTCGTCATTCGATGCTTGAAGGATGTTACTATGTCCAAAATGCGAGAGCGTTTTAAAAGGATTTTACTGCATTTTAGATATCATGCCAAAGACTTGATTGAGGAAACGTATCTCAAGAAGAGATCAAACGAACACAAATAGATAAATGACAGTAAATACTTTTTCTACTTGTTAATAGTAGCCCTTGGGTGGATTTCCAGAGTAAGATAAATTCTGAAAGCTTCGAGGTTATTCTTATGTTGGTGCTATACGCTTATCAAATCAATGTCAAAACCGAAAACCTTTACTGTAAACAAAATTATCATAAGAGTAATTGATTTCATTATGAGATGATAATACTATGAACTAATGATCGGTGTTTCATTCTTAACTTGTCATAATTAATAGTATCCCGCGATATTAGTTGGAACTTCATAATGAATAATTATTTAATGATACAACTTGTACAATTACACGAAAGTTTTTGTGGAATGGAACAAATTTCGTCATTAAATAGTTCCTAAGCAACACATTTAAGTGTTGCGTAGAGAGAACCTAAAATCCTGTTCATTTTTTGTTATATCATTCGTCCATATTATTCGTCCTTTTTTCTAATATTTCTTGAATGCGTATTCAAACATTACACTTTCTATAAAATCGAAAATACAGAATAAAAACAAACTGAGCATATGAAATTACAGTTTTGTTTGTGTTTCTTTTAAGATGCAGTAGTCACGTTGCATTGGGAGTACATGAATATAGAAGAGGAACACATCGGCTCGCACCGATAAATGCGATTGTAAGTACTGCGTAGAAAAATTCACACGAAATCAAAAACAATCATTCCCTGAATAATCTAGCAGTCACTGAATAAGAAATCAGCAATTTAATTCATGAATAAGTTAATTCCGCATTCTTTATAGATTAAAAAATTATTTACAAATTTTCTTACAGACATCAACCGTGGACTGGTTTATTGCCAGAGGAATTCCCTCTAATAACATAAATATCGCCGTTCCTGCTTATGGTCAATTTGTAAGACTTGAGGATCCTAATGAAACGGGACTGGGAGCTAATATCTCTGGGCCAGCAAATGTTCGCAAAGACGTTGGCGGAGAATTTGATATTCGTTATAAGGAGGTGTTGAAAACTTTCAAATTAACTGCGATTTTTAACATAAAACCGATTTATATTTAATCCATATATTTTCATTCCAAGAGAGTAACAAATCAACAGAATTTCAGGAGTGCAACATTATTTATTTCTTTATTTAAAAGTAAAATGTTGCAATTGGTCGTTGGATCAGGTGGCAACAGTCTATTATATATATTGAAGTACTTTATAAATTATAATATTGGTTTACCACACTGCTGTTTTACTTAATTTTTTCAAAAGAGACTGATACCCGAGGTAATCAATGATGATAAAGAAGTATGTATACGAGTTAAGTAAATGCGTGATTAATATACGTATCTTTTATGTATAAGTGTGTAATATCCAAAGACATTTCCAATTTCACACATTGTAAACCATAACACTGATGAAGCTTCTATTCAACGACGTACATAAAAAAAATGAAGTAAAGTCATGATGAGGGGTTTGAAATGACAAACGAGTGATGTTTGAAAGGGACAAACTCAATCGTGTATAAATATGGTGAACATAAATGCACTACAAGTTTTAAGTACCAAGTTTCGCGAACATTCGGAAGTAACTGTATAGAGAAAGAATGTTAAGGAGAACTGCGAAATTACTTACACCTGATAGTACGTTTCCGGGAGACGTAATCGGTATTACGCTTAACTTTCCGTGGATTTATCAGGCAATCGTAACCTTGCTTCCAATCTCCTTTCCTTCAAGGATTCCAAATCTGCTTTTGAGAGCATTTTTGTAACGTTTCCTTTTTATCGTAGCATTATTTAGTAAATCGTATTTCCTTGCGCTGCACTTTCTCGAGTTCCCGGGTATACATTTCACTCGTTAAATCCCATCTACTCGGTGAGTAGATGGGATTTGGTATGACCAAAGTAAAATAACATTCCTCTCTAACTTCCTCAACCAAAAAATCGCTTTATAATACCCAGCTTTTTAGTTTCTTTACCGCCGATTTTTCGAATATGTTTGCTCCGGTTATGTTATTTGTAAGAATGTACTCTAGATTCCGCGACCAAATGGAATGCAGAAAGTGAATTCCCATTCTCGTAGAAGACAAAAAGGCAAAATGTCTGATATGTTACCGCATATTTAAACGAAGTGCAAAACGAATCATTCTTTACACCGTAAGTTCTGTCACACACATACATTGAGGTCTACAATACAGAACATTTTTAGAACACTATATTTACGAAGTATATTATTATTTGGCAAATATTGTGACAACGCAACCCATTACGAGTGCACTTAAAATAAAAGAGATTTCGATTTTCTTCTTAAAGGTTAATAAAAATAAAATATTTGACTGTAATCCTTCATTCAATAAACGATACACATTTTCTATTTTAATATTTACATTCTCTCTTAGAGGTCCTGTTGTTCAGCAATTAACTAGTATGCTGCTGTAAGTATTAAAATAGAAAATGTGTATTGTTTATTGAATGAAGGATTACAGTCAAATATTTTATTTTTATTAACCTTTAAGAAGAAAATCGAAATCTCTTTTATTTTAAGTGCACTCGTAATGGGTTGCGTTGTCACAATATTTGCCAAATAATAATATACTTCGTAAATATAGTGTTCTAAAAATGTTCTGTATTGTAGACCTCAATGTATGTGTGTGACAGAACTTACGGTGTAAAGAATGATTCGTTTTGCACTTCGTTTAAATATGCGGTAACATATCAGACATTTTGCCTTTTTGTCTTCTACGAGAATGGGAATTCACTTTCTGCATTCCATTTGGTCGCGGAATCTAGAGTACATTCTTACAAATAACATAACCGGAGCAAACATATTCGAAAAATCGGCGGTAAAGAAACTAAAAAGCTGGGTATTATAAAGCGATTTTTTGGTTGAGGAAGTTAGAGAGGAATGTTATTTTACTTTGGTCATACCAAATCCCATCTACTCACCGAGTAGATGGGATTTAACGAGTGAAATGTATACCNAGATAACAGGAGTGACAGACATCATAGATAAGGTAAGATCACTGAAATGGATGTGGGCAGGCCATGTTGCAAGGAGAAACGACAACCGATGGACATCAGCAGTTCTGAACTGGATACCAAGAGACGTGAAGAGACCAAGAAGAAGACCAAGGGACCGATGGAACAGAGACATCATTCAGTATTTAGGGGTAACATGGCAACGAGAAGCTCAGAATAGAGAGAATTGGAAAGCGCTTGGAGAGGCCTACATCCGACGTCGGATTGAAAATGGCTGATGATGATGATGATGATGATGATATATATACACACACAGTCGTGTGTATTAGAGATACAATATGTCGAAACAAAATAGAAAAATATCCGATTTATTGTGTAATAAAGCACACAACAGATCGTCGACGATCAAGTAATCCTTAAGAATCAAATAAATTCTCTATAGTGAGTTACTTCACCCAATCACATAGAAATTAAAAATAAATATTTATAATCCACTGATAAAATTACTTCCGTAAATAAATTCAATAAAATAGATAAGTTAGTTATAGGTGATCATTTACGTCATCTTTCTTTCAATGAAAAATATGACTTCAAATTAATTTTTCTTTCCTAATTAGTTCCATTACCTTACTGCCGTCGCTTTTCGATGAATTCAAATGTGCGCGTGGCACTTTCTAATTAATCAGTAAATTTGTTTGGAAGTCCTCCAACATTCTCCTCATGTGATACAACTCACTTTTTACATTATCCTCCTTAACACTACTTAAAACTGAGAAGACTATTTGCCACGCCATAGAATAATGCAAAACTACCCTTCCTACCGTAGTTGCTGAGGCTATTGAACGATTCCTCTATGGGATGGACCATACGCCGTGACGAGAATACTAAAGAGGTATACGCCTTTACCAAAACAGGACTCTGGACATCTTACGAAGATCCTGAATCTATGTCATTCAAGGTAAATATTAAAATAACAATATTCAAGCCCTGCGAAATTTAGATTTCAAAGACATTCTAATTTTATCATTATGTCACAAAAACGTTTCACACCTGTAAATCCATTTCAGGCTCGTTACGTTCTGGAAAAAGGTCTGAGGGGCATGGATGTCTTCTGTATAGATTTCGACGACGATGAGGGTATTGGAGAAGTAAGGTTCCCACTCACGCAGGCCGTTTACAACACATTTAGACGACAAAATCCACCTGTAGATGCCACACCATAGCTGATGAAGAACAAGCCACTAATAAAACATAACAGCATGTAATATTACATCCTATGAAGACCTAATCAATGATATATTACGGCCAAAATAAGATAATATGAAATTCATGATGTTCTAAATTCATAAGCTGCTCTGAGGAATGTGATGATATATTTTATAACGATCAAAGGAATAACCAAATACAAAATGATTATATAATATACAACTGCCTTGTGGATGCAATCGACCTTTGTAGAAAAACTTGTTTCCATTTCGAAGTTTTGAGTAATGCTTTACAAACAGGTCACCTTGGTTTTAATAAACCATACAGATAAGCCGACTTCAGTGAAGGTATGAATTAAGAGAAGTGATAGAAATATATATCACTTGATATAATAGAAAATGCCGTAGTAGCACAGACTGTAAAAAAGTAAAAAGCAACTTACGCGAGAGATCTCCCTCCCTCAAACCTCGCAAAGAAAATTTTTACATTGAATTTTATAATTTTCGCAGCTAACTCTTACTTTATTATTACATACCGCGTATAGGATCTGAAATTTCACAACTCTACAATTAGAAAACGCCTTCCTGGCGTATCATCTATCGAACCATAATAATAATACTTCAACTACCAAATAATCCATTCTGATAAGGATTTTATATATATCGATAAAGATATGGGGAAAAATTACATTCTACAGTTGAAAAATAATTCAATGATTGATGAAAAAAATACATTTTTCATTCCTTGGATAATTAAACCAACTTTGATAAATAATGTGAAAAAATGGAACCATTTATGTTAAGCAGCTCGAGACACAGTTAATTTCTCTGACGACTAATTGAAAAACTACTCTGAATAGATAGTGACGGATTAAATTAGGAGTGCACATAGAATAAGGAATTGAGGATCCTGCACAAAAGATATAAAATAATGTTCCTTCATTCAATAAAAGTTACTAATTACTATTATAATATTTCCCAAACAATGTTCCGAAAAGCTGCGCACAAAACTTCGCATTCAAAAATTTTAAGATATTTCCGACAAAACAAACATTCTACTTAAGGCAGCAAAGGACTTTCACTATTATTTGAAACTTCAAATGCAATATTCCTGGTAAGTATCTTCCGAAAGTAGTTTCTAAGCACGATACTACACGCATTTCTTCCTGACGTCGCTTTATCCTAAAATTGCTTCTCTTTTCATTTTTAATCGAACGATAAATTAAGTCGGTTCTAATAATCGGAAAAACCTCAGTTTTGTATATATCACTTAGAAAACGCAAAAAGTTAGGATTTTTTAGTATCACAGAGAACCTGCTAGCAGTGGACAGCTATTCCCATACTTTAAAAACTACGCCGAAGGCTGAATGTCTTGTTTAACAATCGGAGGAGCTTCTTCATAAAAGAAAAGAATGATAAATTTCATATTCCTTAATTATTCGCCATTGCGAACTAAATTTATCTCAGATGACCTTTACCATCGAGAGTACCACGGGAAAATTTTGAGTAGAATCACAAGACTTTGGCCAAAAAGGGTTTGGTCCTTAAGGAGTATTCCAGCAGACGGATTGATTCCTTCTACCGCGAATGAGTTATACTGAGAATTTTTAGCCTTCGTTTACTTTATACATAAATGGGGAACATTAAATATCTTCCAACAAAACATGGTAATAAGGTAACAAAAGAAATTCACTAACATTTTCTCGTACAGATCTAATCCCAACAGAAATATCTTGTCCACGATATTAAAAGCATTTTTTCTACATGTCGACTTAAATTCAAAATTTTCCAATTCTTTGCTTTATTGCGAAGAAATTTTAGCTGGTTTTAACAATCTGGTACAAACTTCAGTTGCGAATTCACGACTTTGAAAATGCTTAAAGATACCAGTTATGATATTGACAGACACTGACGAGCGATGGTTAAATATTCCTGAATTTTAAGGACGAAGGCCGAATGTCTTAATAAAAAGAAGAACCTTTTCATAAACTACAAGACAGATAACTCATAGATGCTTTATTTAATCGCAACTGCGAACGAAATATCTCTCAAATGACCTTTACCATCCAGTCGTCCGTCGGGAATTTGTCAGTAAAATCAGAAGACTTTGACCAAAGAAATTTTAGTCATTGGAGAGTCTTCCAGCAGACGGATTGGTTCCTTCTACTTCGAGTGAGTTTTATTTTGAATTATTGGCTTTCTTTTCCGGGATCCAAAAGTGTGGAACATTAAGTATAGCTTTTTTAATCTAGGGAAAGACAATAAACCTATCCGACGAGGTCATTCGCATTCAAATGTTTTGATATGGTTTAGTTTTTACGGAATGAAAGAGTTGGCGGTGCCCACACAGCCATAAATGGCGTACAGCAGCCTAACGAACATAAAAGAATATTTATTTACCAATGTTTCACATTGCTAAAGAAATTGTAATCCCATTTTCAGGGTATATACAAAATATACCTCTTAAGCACCTGACTGACAGGGTTAACAATTATTTTCTGATGGTGTCATTTTCTCAAAGTAATTATTTTAATATTCAAATTCAAATTTTGAATACCATATTAAAATAATGCGCACTTTCTATATAGCAGATTCCATATTTAATTCGCACTTTTGATAAAGCAGTTTCCATTAACTTTTATTTATTGTTAATAACTGCTGAGTGAAGATCTCTTCAGAAATGTGAAAACTTTTGTTCGCATAACGTCGCCCTTATAAATTCGTCCATTTTGCAAACGCATGCTGAGAGCGAGCTGCAAATAAAGGCGTGTACGCGTGTTTTGGTTTCCATACGAACTCTTGCTATGACGGAACTTATGAAAGACGCTGTTGTGTTTTTCAACAAGAACTTAAAGAAATCAAATATGTAAGACTCTTTTGCTGATGCAGACACATCAATGTATTTGATTTATATTCTTAGGTGAATATAATTTATATTTCTCTTGATCATTCTATCTCTTGTATTATATATATTCGTTATATTTCATAAGTCATATTGTAAGTAANAAACTGTGACAACTATCTAGTAGTGAAATCTATATTCCTTTCATAGATCAAGTTATAGTTTCAATACATACAGTAGGTGGCATTCTGTAATAATAAAGCACCTGACTGACAGGGTTAACAATTATTTTCTGATGGTGTCATTTTCTCAAAGTAATTATTTTAATATAAAGTTCATCGCTAAGAGATTTTAATAATTTAGCGATTTATCAATAGAATTTTTTACAAACTAATTCAGCGTCAATATCTGCTGATATGGAAATCTCTTCGCACCGTTGCATGCTGTACTATCATGCTTTGTACCTTGTTTTCTTAAAGAACACAACATATAGTTTCCTTTATATTTATTTGAATTCGTGGTACTTTACCTCGATACCGTTATGATAAACTAATATATTATGGGAGGTAATTTTTGGTATCATTCATTTTTATTCTTTTTTTTTTATTTTAAAATTGACTATAGTTTCCTTTATATTTATTTGAATTCGTGGTACTTTACCTCGATACCGTTATGATAAACTAATATATTATGGGAGGTAATTTTTGGTATCATTCATTTTTATTCTTTTTTTTTTATTTTAAAATTGACTATAGTTTCCTTTATATTTACCATCTTATTTTTACCAAATATTGTAGCTATTCCTAACCATTATATTTTGTGTGTTTTCTTGATTCGGATACTCAACTAAGAATTCAAATCGGTATATTATGTACGCTATATTTCTGCATATAATGTGTATGGTTTACATATCCTGCTCACATTCTATTGATAAAATTACTTAATATTAAATTTTAAAGAAGACGGGATAGTCTCTATCTCGACAATAATATAATCTTATTCTAATTCTCAATCTCTTTCAATTCCTAAGGGAAAATGAAAATAATAACAGCATTCGCCGTTTCACAGCTTTTTCTGATAGTTACAGGTAATTACAATGAAGGTAGGCATACTTATGTCTGAAAAAAACCATAAAAACATTCTTAAACATACATTTCTCAAGCAGGTAGTGCCGTAACAGGAGAGCCCAAGAAAGTGGGATGCTTTTATAAGGGTATCTTGAATGAGCGAAACGTATTAAACCCAGAAGATATAGATGTCTCAATATGCTCAAATTTGTTCTACTTACACGCAAAAATAGACAGTGAAACTGATGAAATTGTACTAGCGCCTGCGAATCCGGCGTGGGATATAGGGGGACAAGGTAAGAAAATTTTAAATATTTTCCTATCTGTAAAGGAAATTTTATCTTGAGGAGTACATACTTGTAATAGACGTTTACTTATGACATGAAACATTAATTAAAAGCTTCGTATCGGAAAATCGAGCAATTCCTCCGCTGCTTTTCAACAAGAAATTACAAGCCAATCGCGTGCTTTTTTTCATCACATTAAGTGAGTCAGCCTGATATTTCTAACTCTGACTAACGCTATCATTTTCATCACCTTACATTTCCGAGGTAGCACTCTAACCATATTTCTGTTTTCCCTTCCAATTAACTTCAATATAATTAGCAAAATTGATACTTCAAATCGAGCACGTTTCAGTTCAAAATACAAATCAGCTCCATAATTTATACGAGAGTCGAACATGCAATTCAATATATCCAGGAAAAACCTTAGGTAAGGCTGATTTCAGGTTTAAATTGGTAATCAGAATTGGAACAAAGATTATTCATAGTGAACAGACCAGTGATTTCTGCCATGAATGGGAAATAGGGTTTGGATAGAGAATACTAAAGGTACCTACATACTGACTAACACCAAGTGTGGATTCCGGTGATAAGCTTCGAAGGACCATTGCCAGAACCCTTTTCGGTCAATTCATGACCAAAATTACCTAGAACGGCAAGAATAACAGCCTTAGATAACTAACATAGCACTAAGAAGACTCATACTTCAAAATTCCAATAAATAACGTTCTTAAACGATCATGAAACTTATCAAAAGTACCCTAATTGCATTTCCATTTAGATTTTCTCCGGAGACTAGTGAAGTTGAAAGCTGTTAATCCGGATTTGAAACTTATTCTCCTCATCGCGTATCCGAATGCGGAATCGGTATGTACTGCTATAAGTATGATTAAGTCTTTTGATTCATATTAATTTATCCATATTCAAGATAATTTTTTTAAATTACTCAAAATTTCAGCTTTTTGAACCATCTAGAACCCTCTCTAGAAGAACAAACATCATCAACAATGGAATTAAATGGCTCAATGAGAGCGGGTTCGACGGATTGCAAATGCCCTTTTTCATGGGAATACCTTTCAGGGTTAGTTGCAATGTGTTTATGAGTTAACGTAGTTATTTGAATCCAAATTAAAACTATCCTATGTATCATATTAAAGGACAAGATGGCTGATTTATTATGTGATATGAAGTCCGAATTTGAAAAGCACAGTTACATGGTAACAGCCCTGCTTCACGATCGTTTACATCCGGGTCCGATACCTGGTAAGGAGGACTTCATCAGCAAGTTAGCGAGGTATATATTTTAGTTATTGTATCTAAAATTTTCTTCAGATTATATATATTTTATAGAAAATTTAATCTAAGAAAATTAGATTAATACTAATGAAGGTCTTGCCTTAAGCAAGATTTCCGGTTAAGGACACCGTCCCTGACTCCCTGCTGTTTTTGTTTGATGGAAAGTATACGATCTTCATATCTAAAATAAAACAATGTAAATTGTCCTATTCCATACATTAAATAATAACATTCGTAATATAAATGAGAATGAATTATTATGACCGAGGACTGTTACTACTACTAATTTCCAATTTGGCATTAGTAGTACCCAAATATTAGCATAAACTAATCGAGTAATACAGGTTTGAAATACTTCTTAAACCGTTCGGTGGCAGCCCCAGAAACTCACGGGGGAACTGGAACAAAGACAACTTCAACCTCAGTAAAATCCACCATTTTGAAAAGGGTGAAATACGTATTTCATTTATAGTGTTTCTTATATGAATCGACTCCACATTTCTTAAGTCGTTAAGGGAGAGCCACAGAAACTTCCGTGTTGACCAGAAGAAGAAACTTTCAAACTCTGTTCAAGCCACCATTCTGAAAAAGGCGCAATAGATATTTCAAATATAAACCTTCTTATAGGAATTGACTCCACATCCGTGTTATTTTCAGATGCTGTGATGATATTACGTTGGTAATAGATGGAGCTTCGAGAAGAACTCATCACCTGTCGCCAATGAACATGATTGTAAGTAGATTTACGCAATGAAATGCAATAATTTCCTGAATAAACTGTGACAACTATCTAGTAGTGAAATCTATATTCCTTTCATAGATCAAGTTATAGTTTCAATACATACAGTAGGTGGCATTCTGTAATAATATCTTATTTTTATTCAATATTAGTCCCAATACAATTGGAATTAGTGAAGTTTATATGTAATTTGATAAATTTATTTTCTAAATTGTGTTAAGAAAACATTTACTTTTCTCTGTAAATGGTTGTCCATGGTAATTAAGCCATAGTTTTGTAACTTAACTGCATGGCCTACTGCCTTCCTTTAGGAATGATTGTTAAAGAAAGATACCAAATTCTTTTAGGCTTATTCCTACATAGTTATAGACATTTCTATGCGCTTATACCTTCAAAGAGAAGTGGTGGTTCACACTTAGAATATCTTAGAATAGCTTAATCACATTATCCTTAGTTGACTAGCAACATATATTCAGAATTTTATTAACTCCTACCGTGTCATATCAAATATAGCAGGAAAAACGAATACAATACTTAGAATTAAAATTTTCTATTTACTGCAGTACACCAATAAAATACATATTTAAATAAATAATGAACATATGAAATAGAGGGATTTTCAAATAGTTGCGAATTAAATTTATTACAAAGTAAAAAGTAACTTTTAAATAAATAATAAATAAATAACCCTTTGGGTTGGCCCAAAGGGTCGACACAATGGCCAAAGAATAAACTTTCTGTGGTAAAGTTAAAAGTCTATTCTTTTACTTCTTTTCGTCTTGAAAGAAATATTTGCAAACCAGTAGATGATATAGCTTCCAGTTAATACAGATAGGGTTCTATTTACTGAATACTTCCTTACAGAAATCAAATTTGGAGTGGTTTCTTGAGAAAGGACTTCCCGCTAATAAGACGATAATCTCCGTCCCAAGCTTCGGGGTTTTTGTTACACTAGAAGATCCTGATGAAACGGGTTTGGGAGCCAAAATCATCGGACAAGCAAATTATCACCCAAACATGAGCGACGGAAGTGTACTTCCTTATAAAGAGGTATTTATCACTCTATAACACATTAACGGCCCATTAAAAAGACACATTTTAGAGAGAAAAATGTTGGTTCTAGGAAAGCACTGCATCAATAGCTGAGTCATTTAAACGAGTTACTATACTTTACTATAGTATACATATTTAAGAAAGGATATCAACTGTCCTCGACGAGCAAAAATAGATTAAGAATAGAAATCTCTTGGTTATCCACCCAAAACCCTAGTGTGTGTGTATGTGTTTACATTTTGTAAGGCATAGATGAGCATTTACGGCATCTTTCTTTCAACGGATTATATGACTACATTTTAATAGTTCTTTTCTTATATCTACATTATGTTACTTTCATTTCCAAATCGCATCCAATTGTTCGTGTGGCACTTTCTAATTAATGAGTTAATTTCTTTCTAAATACTCCATCACTCTCCTCCTGTCGTACACCTCACTTTTTATACTATACTCCTAAACATTACTTAAAACTGAAAAGGCTGGTTACCACGCAATAGAATAATGCAAAAACGTACTTTCTGCGGTAGTTGCTGAAGCTATTGAACGATTCCTCTATGGGATGGACCATACGCCGTGACGAGAATACTAAAGAGGTATACGCCTTCACCAAAACAGGACTCTGGACATCTTACGAAGATCCTGAATCTTTGTCATTCAAGGTAAATACACAATTAACATGATTAATCTCTATAAAATATAGAAGGCAAGGGCAGACGTACATATTTTTATTCTTCTTAACTTTCATGAGTAAATTTATAACTTTAGCTACATGTCCAACATTAATTTTCAACATTGTATAAATTATGGCAATAATTGGCCATCGTTGTTTTAAATAACGAAATACTTATATTGGCAAAAGATGCTCACTCTATTTTTATCATTGTTTCATTAAAACCTTTTATAAGGCAAGCAAGTGTTGAACTTGGTAATCCATTTCAGGCTCGTTACGTGCTGGAAAAGGGTCTGAAAGGAATGAATATCGTCGCAATAGATACGGACGACAAAGAGGGTTTTGCAGGAGAAGGAAGGTTCCCACTAACGCGGTCCATTTATAATACGTTTAGACGACATAATCAACCTGTAGAAACCACCCCATAGCTGATGTAGAGCAGGCCACTACTGAAATATAACGGAGAGTGATAATACATGGTCTAATCAGCGATATATCACGGTAATAATGTGACAATATGAAATATATCATGTTCCTAATTCTTAAGTAGCCCAGAGAAAGGTAATGATAAGTTTAAAATATTGAAAAGATTGACCAAAACACGAAAAGGTTAAATGATATAAAAATGTTGAGAGGACCTCTAAGAATGTATCAAAGTATGAATAAATTCTTGTTCTCCACCTAAAATTTTTACGCAATGATTTAAAAAGTGGTAAAATACCTTTGTTTTACAATAAACTATGCAGAAATTCCAACTTAAGTGAATATATTTATCAACAGATACGTTATCACGATACAAAAAGTTACCATTTAATAGAATGGAAAGATGTTAAAGTAACACAGGCAGTGAGAGGTAACCGACGCACTAAATTTTTTTTTCTGCATTTTAAATTCTTCTTCGTCGTTGATCTTCAACAATCATTACAATCAGATACAGAGTATCTAGAATGTGGTTGATGGACCGTATGAAAGATTAGAATAAATATATAAAATCTCACGATATTTTCCAATTAATAAGGAAGAAAAATATCTAACGTTTAACGAAATTTATTAAAGAAATTAAAAGGGTAAATTGCTTAGGGATAGACACGGGTGACCAACCATTATTATACGAGTAAATGCGCCGATAAATTCAATTTTGATTATATGCCGGCATATTTATGCCCTAGAAACTATGATGCGTTATATGAATCCGCCTTAAAATAAGATAACGTACCATAATGAACGCGCTCTTCAAAACTCAGTCGTGTGTAAATACGTAGAATACATAAACAAGCGACCATTTTACTTTAAATTTTCCCCGGGTTCGATGTGTAGCTCATAAACACGCTTGCATCATTCCAGGCAGATTTACATTAGGTTGTTCATCCTCTATAGAGGTTTATCGAAATTTATGGATCAGTGGGTTCCTTAAGACAATCAACTTCAAAAAGAAAAAATTAAAATAAAAGGATGGAGCAAACCATAGCATATAAGCAGTCACAAAAACATCTTGCTGAGTTGCGATGAAATGGCACCAATGAAAATTTTCGTAACAGTTGAATGGTTTGCATATATTCAGGGGGAATCAAAGAAAAAGAAATAATTTTTCAGCTTAGAAGTGAAAACAAGAAATGAGGTGAAGAAGAAGAATCAGAAAGATTTTTTTAAACAATGGACAGCGATAGTTTGAGCTTGCAATACTGCAACTTTTCATACATATTTGTATGAATGTAATGAGTTCATGGAATGACATACATTCTGAGAAGCAGTTGCTTAAATATTTCCTAATTTTAAAAACTACTACGAAGGCTGAATTGTCTTCCTAAGTCATCAGAAATCCTCTAAAAGAAAAGATTGATAACGCTTATACGTCATATTCGCTCGGAGCAGCGAACGAAGTATATCTGGAATGACCTTTACCATTGGGGGTACAATGAGAAATCCACAATTTTCAGGAGAATAAAGAGACTTTGGCTTAAGAAATGTTAGTCTTTAGAGAGTTTTCCTGCAGACAGATTGGGTCCTGCTACGGGTGAGTTCTGTAGAGAATTATAAGCTTCCTTTTCCCTCTTCCATTTCTGGGGGAACATTAAATGCCATTCTTGTTAAGGCCAAAAGTCGTTTGCCTAAGAACCTATGAGTCGCTATATTGTGCATTTAGTACAATCGTCCTTTCAGTTACATAAAACACCGGGATATAGGATATACATTGAACAACACTTTTTGAGCTTATCTCATAGTGTCATTAAATAATCGCCTTCCTCTGGAGCACATAAAATTGCATAGAGAATATGTCTATTGAACCAAATCAATACACTCCTCTCTGGATAACAATAATTGAAAATGCACTAAAAGGGTATTTCATTAGGGTTCAAAGGTTCAACTGGGGTTTAGATTTTATGAAATGGAAGATTGGGTAATATCCTCAAATCCACTATTATTTTTTGATCCTGTTTTGTATAATTTTCTAGTTAATTATTTTAATATTCAAATTCAAATTTTGAATACCATATTAAAATAATGCGCACTTTCTATATAGCAGATTCCATATTTAATTCGCACTTTTGATAAAGCAGTTTCCATTAACTTTTATTTATTGTTAATAACTGCTGAGTGAAGATCTCTTCAGAAATGTGAAAACTTTTGTTCGCATAACGTCGCCCTTATAAATTCGTCCATTTTGCAAACGCATGCTGAGAGCGAGCTGCAAATAAAGGCGTGTACGCGTGTTTTGGTTTCCATACGAACTCTTGCTATGACGGAACTTATGAAAGACGCTGTTGTGTTTTTCAACAAGAACTTAAAGAAATCAAATATGTAAGACTCTTTTGCTGATGCAGACACATCAATGTATTTGATTTATATTCTTAGGTGAATATAATTTATATTTCTCTTGATCATTCTATCTCTTGTATTATATATATTCGTTATATTTCATAAGTCATATTGTAAGTAAGTGCTTGCACTTACTTACAATATGACTTATTTACTGTTACTTACTTACTGTATGATTTACTGTATGACTTACTTACTATGTTCGAATTGTTACTTCGTCAAACATTGCTTATTAAAATCCTCCTCCGAAAAGGAAATTTCGTATTGTGCGAACCGATTGTGTTTCCTCGAATTCAGCACAGAAATCGAATACAGTTGCTAGGGTTTCACGTCGCCTTAAAACGCGCATAAAATCTGCTATGTATGCTCCAGACCGCACGGCCTGCTTTTTAGTGTTTCATACGTTGCTGTTACTTCTAAAGGGATTTTTATCGTTTTCTGTTGGTTTTCCTTGATTATTATCCTTAATTTATTATGGAAATGGCTTTCTGTTAAATTTTAAAGGAGACTGTGAAGTCTCCATCTGGTCAACAATAAATTCGCATTCTTATCGTCAATCCTTTTCATTTTTTAAGGGAAAATGAAAATAATAACAGCACTCGCCGTTGCACAGCTTTTCTTATCAGTCGCAGGTAATGAAAAGTTGGTGAACCCGTATTTCTGCCCAAAACAACATTCAGCTGAAACTTTTGCACTCATCTTTCTCAAGCAGGAAGTGACGAACCTGGAGAGCCCAAAAGAGTGGGATGTATCTATATGGGTACCGAGACTGAACCAAACGTTACTTTAATCCCAGAAGAAATAGACACCTCAATATGCTCACAACTGGTGTACGTACAAGGTATAATAAACAATGAAACTGATGAAATTAAAATAGAGCCTGCTCATCCGACATGGAAGATGGAAGGTGAAGGTGAGTAAGTAATTTGTAAATCTATTATTAATCTCCGAAGAAAATATTACTTTGAGGAGTACTTGTAATAAAAGCTTACTTTGGATGTGAAACATTCATAACTTTTTTCACTGATGGAAAACGCGACTCCCCCAATACTTATCAACCTCAAATGCAATTTCAACCACTTTGCATCACTTTCAAAAAAGAATTCTCATATCTACGATTCTGATTTACGATAAGCTATTCATCATCTTACATTTTTTTAATGTTTCCAGTTAACTTAAATGTAATAAACAGATTCCCACTAATAAAACACTTAAATTAAACGTGCAAAATAGCTATTTACTTTACTGGTGTCTGGTGCCGAATATTCAAATATCCGGGAAAACAGTAGTTACAGGTGCAAGAACAACAGATTTCAATAACTCTCAAAACACCTACATGAATCACTTTCTCACGTTTGCGACATATTCACATACTCTAAAAGGATCACAAAACTTATCAAATTAAGTAAATTGCAATTCCCTTTAGATTCTGTCGCGAGATTAGTGAAGCTGAAAGGTTTAAATCCTGATTTGAAACTGACTCTGCTCATGGGACCTCCAGATATGGAATCGGTAGGTACTACTAAATCCATTATCAAGTTCTTTGATTCAATTTATCCATATCCAAAATAACCCTTCTTAAATTATTCAATATTACAGCTCATTGAACCCTCTAGAAGAACCAACATCATCAAAAATGTAATTAAATGGCTCAACGAAAGTGGGTTCGACGGATTGGATTTCCCCTTCTTCATGAGACCACTATTCAGGGTTGGTTGCGATGCGTTGAGGGTTACCGAAGTTCTTGGACACCATTTACTTATTATCATATGAATTACATTTAAGGAAAAGATGGCTGATTTATTATGTGATATGAAGTCTGAATTCGACAAGCACGGTTACATGTTGACAGCCCTTCTATATGATCGTACATATCCGGACCCAATACCTGGAAAAGAGGATACCATCCGCAAGTTAGCGAGGTATTTATTTTACTCACTATGCCCAAACTTTAAGAAAAAGAATGTTGGAACACGGCTGTATATGAATTAGAGGTTTAAAAACACTCCGTAAGCCGTTTTTCGGCAAGCGGAATTCGCTCTCAGAGACAAACGGGAAGCTCAGGATTACTGAATCGGTAATCCGGAGCTTCCCGTTTGTCCCTGAGCGCGAGTTCCGCCTGCCGAAAAACTGCTTACGGAATGTTTTTAAACCTCTAATGTCCAAACTTGCTTGGGGTTACAAATCTCTATAGAATATCAACCTAAGAAATCTAGATTAATACTAATGAAGTTAGACTTATAGCCTAGAGTATCGGTGAAGACATGTTCAAACTAATTTGGTTTTGTGTCAGGAATAGAATCCAATGCTTAGAATCTAAGCTAGGCAGTCGCCTAAAAGCTTAAGATGTATTTTAAATATAAATTTAATATAGGCCTTGAACAGTATCCTCTCATAAAGCATATCTTGTTATATTCTTCTTTCTTACACCTGATACTTCTGACATACGGATATAAACTTTCTATGTATCTAGTCCTTGCCCATAATAAATCAATTTTTTTTGTTTACTCCAGGTGCTGCGATTATGTTTCGCTGATATTAGAAACGAGGATGGTAGAAACTAATTACATGGCCCCAATAAAGGATATTGTAAGTATAACTACGCAATGAAATGTACTCTCTAACTGAATAAGCTGTGATTGCCATCTAAGAGTTAATCCTACTACCTTTGTTGTCATCATATTGTAGTTTTCTCAGACCTATAATTCGTTTTCTAGTCCGACTCCGACTGGAGCCCTTGAGAATCCAACATCGACATAAATAGATATATTTTACCCTGCTTGGAACTCTTGGGACTGGAGTTAATTCAAGTATAATAAATCATCCTTAAAGTAAACATTTAAATTAATATTTTATAGTGATTATTTTCTTGTTCAATGTATATAGGGTTATTTTAACATCATACAAGTTTCAATATAAGCTGGGTCCTTATTTCCAAACTTCACCGTCTTTTTCCCTCGGTCCCTTACAAAAATATATCGAGCATCATCTGTAGTATAAATTTACATTCAAATTTTGTTAGGAAACCTACACACAAACATTACTTTATCATATCTGATCGGTCTCTTCTATCTTCCCCGTTTCTACCTCAATGGGACTTGTTCACGGTGAGCTTTCCATTCTTGGATCATGTCAGACGCCATTGCGTCAGTAAATTTTGGCCTCTACCGGTAATCGAACCTGGGACCGAAAAGCGAACACACTTAGCTATCCGGAGGCCTAGTTAGGAAACCTACTCGCTGCGTGTCCATTAATGATCTGTGGTCTTCTTTCTTCTCCGTTGGTCCTGTAGCAGACTCGCTCGGGGTGTGTTAGGAAACTTAATCTTAGGAAACCTTTTTCCCCAAGTAGGAATGGACATGAAAAATGCGAACCGGACCGGAACAATGACCCGTGTTCCGCAAATTGGACTAGTGCTCTAGCCTCGGACTTTTCAGTCCGTTACTCCAGAATATTCCTAGCCGCACAACTTTTCTTCCACTGACATCCCTTCCCTGACATTCACTTTTATCCTTTTCATTGTGAAAACCTGCTACAATAGTACCTAAGTGGTTTACTGTCGTAATTAAAACAAATTAGTATGAAATTGTTTACTACTTGCCAATGTTTTAGCAAAGGAACTGAATGTTAATAAATATATCCCTATATAATTATAAAATTTTCTGTGCATTTGCACTTTTAATCAAAGACCTGTGGTGGTTCATACTGCCAATACCTTCCGACTTATTCACATCATCCTTATGATGACTAACATGATTTGTAGAGAGGATAATTAACACATCGTTTTTCTTATCAAATGTAGCATGAATTACGAACTCAACATTATGAATTAAAGTGTCATACGTTCTCTGATATACCAATGAAATATATTTAATATGAATAATAAACATTCGAAATATAAAGTTTTTTTTTGATAAATGCAAATTAAATGTATTGCAATATAAAAAAGTCCTTCCTCGGTATAGTAGATTTTAGTCTTGAAAGAGATACACACCGGAAGGTGATAACGCTTTCAGCCAATATATATAATGAACTATTTACTGAATACTTTCTTACAGACTTCAAATGTGGACTGGTTTCTAGAGAGAGGACTTCCCGCCAATAAGACGAAAATCGTCATTCCAAGCTTCGGGCGTTATGTTCTACTAGAAGATCCCAGAGAAACGGGAATAGGAGCAAAAATATTTAGACCAGCAATAGAATATCAAGAATTTGGAAGGGGAGTTGATATAGGCTATAAAATGGTAATTAACAGGTTCTTTCCTATTAACTGCAAATTTGAATCAAGAGAGACTAAATATCCATTTCATTGGTACACTGGATTGAGGTGTATAACAAGGGAGAATGAAGGACTGTGGAGCTTCCTTTTCAAATACTCCATTTTACATCAATAGTTAATAAACGACATAAACCATCAATGACCACTCAAAGATTGAGAATCAAAATGTTTCGTATCCTGCCTCACCCGTACCTATCATCAAAAATAAATATGTATTTATAAAGTACCAAAATAATAATTTTCCTACCAAATTTAAAAGAATGTATCTTTGGCATGGCATACATACATTTTAAGCCACCTTTGAATCAGCAGATAAAATAACATGCCCACATTCCAATTCCCTTTTTTGAACTAAACTCATTAATTTACTTCCATCGCTTGTCGATAAATCCAAGCATTCGTACCATATCATCTAATAAATGAGTCAGATCGTTTGTCAAATTACTCCATTACTCGCTACATGAAGGACACTATCTCTTGAACAACTCTCAATACTAGAAAGACGTTGCTACAAATTAGAATAATGCACATCACCCTTTCTGCCGTAGTTAATAAGGAAATTGAACGATTCCACCATGGGATGGACCATACACCGTAACGAGGAGACTAAAGAGGTGTACGCCTTCACCAAAACAGGACTCTGGACATCTTACGAAGATCCCGAATCTTTGTCATTCAAGGTGAATATATTAATAACATATTTAAGTTCAATGATATTTAAAAAGGAATGCAAGAATCATTAACCTATAGTTTCTCAACAATCAGGAATAATTTTCTATCACGTAATTGCACTTCAAACTGATTATCAACAGTGAAACAATTACGTTACCATTGCACAAATTTCATTACAGGCTCGTTACGTGCTGGAGAAGGGTCTGAGGGGTATAGTTATCGCCCCGTTGGATATGGACGACGATGAGGGTATTGGAGGAGAAGGAAGATTCCCACTCACGCGGGCTATTTACAACACATTTAGACCACAAAATCTATCTGTAGATACCACCCCATAGCTGATGTGGAGGAGGTCACTACCATTGCAATCTTTCCTGTCAATCCCTANTACTTATCAACCTCAAATGCAATTTCAACCACTTTGCATCACTTTCAAAAAAGAATTCTCATATCTACGATTCTGATTTACGATAAGCTATTCATCATCTTACATTTTTTTAATGTTTCCAGTTAACTTAAATGTAATAAACAGATTCCCACTAATAAAACACTTAAATTAAACGTGCAAAATAGCTATTTACTTTACTGGTGTCTGGTGCCGAATATTCAAATATCCGGGAAAACAGTAGTTACAGGTGCAAGAACAACAGATTTCAATAACTCTCAAAACACCTACATGAATCA
The DNA here is from genome assembly GCA_000376725.2 of Ladona fulva. Classification (NCBI taxonomy): domain Eukaryota; kingdom Metazoa; phylum Arthropoda; class Insecta; order Odonata; family Libellulidae; genus Ladona; species Ladona fulva. Next base: position 384,611 of record KZ308821.1, read on the forward strand.
CTTTCTCACATCGCCACCATCAATATTGATATAAGAACAGAAAAGCAAGCAACATAATTGATTTTCTATTTTTGACACGTAAAACTTTTACTCTTCAACACTAAAACTAATTCCCGAGTGTACCGGTGATTCCGAATAGTATCATTTTCATAAAGTGTCCCTTCCCAAAAGTAATACCTTCATTTAATCTGCAACACATATTGCGGACCGAAATTCGAAGTATTGAATTGAGAAAGAGAGAATAAAAATGCTTAACTTAGTCCATCAGGAGAATGAAATATGTAGAAATATTTTAGAAAAAGATATTTATTGCTTTCACAAAATTCACAAAATAATATTTTACAAAATAAAATACGGAAAGTTTTAGTTTGCTTCCTAGGTTAATATGTGCTGAGACATCCTTCATACAAAAACCTCACTAACTAATAAAAACACTAGCGTCGAAGATTGATAATTAAGGAATAGATGAATAATTTCGACGATTACTCACGTAAATGAAAGAAGTATTGCAGCAAATGTTAATTCGTAATGCCCAGACGGCGGAGACAGAGAGACTGGAGTGATATGCAATAAGAATATGAAAGGATATGGAGATTCGGAAGGCGTAGGTTCTTCGTTCAATTTACTCTGGAAATTACACACAATAATCACATCATCAATACCTCACATTCTATACTGTCAACCTAAAATAGGTGATTGTGACCTTTCTTTTAATCAACGACACATATTACTACTTAAATATTTTCTAAACAACGTCAGGAAATGCTACACACAAAATTTCGCTATTGAAATAAGAAATTTCCGAAGCGCACGGTAACATATAAGTTAAGGATATCATTTCCACACTAATTTTACAGGACAGAAGACATGCCATTTTCCTGGTGTGTACACGTCTACTTTGAGATAAATTTTATCCATTATGACACACGTAATTTTCGTGTGTGTCTCAATTAGCCTAATTTTGTTTCTCTTTACTACTTTTACCGTAATCAAAATTACTTGATTCAAATCTCGAGATATAGCGATAATTTGCAACCATACATTTGATAACGGATTAAATTAAGAGTTTATTGAATGACAAACATCTGAGAAGCAGTTGCTTAAATATATCCGAATTTAAAAACTACTACGAAGTCTGTTTTTCTTTCTAGGTTATCAGAAATTCTCTAAAAGAAAAGATTGATAGCGTCACATTCGCTCGGAATAGAGAACGAAGTATATTTGGAATGACCTTTACCATTGAGGGTATGATGAGAAATCCACAATTTTTAGGAGAATTGAGAGACTTTGGCCAAAGAAATTTTAGTCTTTAGAGAGTCTTCCAACAGACAGATTGGGTTCTTCTGCTACCGGTGAGTTTTATAGAGAATTATAAGATTCCTCTTTCCGTTTCCATTTCTTGTGAATATGAAATACCGTTCTTTTTAAGGCCTAAGAATCTATGCGTCGCATTATTGTGCATTTAATACAATCGGCACATAAGTGATATATAACACACTGACAGAGGACATACATTGAACAACACATTTTGGGCTTATCTCACAATGTAATTAATCATCTCCTTCCTTTGGAGTACATAAATTGTAAGATGGATGTCTATCGAATCAAATCAATACACTCCTCTCAGGATAACAACAAGTTAAAATGCACTAAAAGTTTATTTCGTTAGAGTTTAAAGATTCAAATGTGGTTTAGTATTTATGTAATGGAAGTGTGGGTAATATCCTCAAATCCACCTTTTCTTATTCATCTTATATTGTAGAATTTTTTAACTAAATTTTATTCGAATCTTGAATACAATAGCGAANAATCAATACACTCCTCTCTGGATAACAATAATTGAAAATGCACTAAAAGGGTATTTCATTAGGGTTCAAAGGTTCAACTGGGGTTTAGATTTTATGAAATGGAAGATTGGGTAATATCCTCAAATCCACCTTTTCTTATTCATCTTATATTGTAGAATTTTTTAATTAAATTTTATTCGAATCTTGAATATAATAGCGAAATTCGCAATTTTGCAATACCAGTTCTCTAACTTTAATTAGTTGTTAATAACGGCTGAGTGGAGATCTCTTCAGAATGCCGGGGAAAATGTTGGCAGCATGACGTCGCCCTTATTAATTCGTTCATTTTGAAGAGAAATTTTAATGCCTTCCAGCAAATTTCTGAAAGGAAATCCCCTGCTGGAAACGTGCATTACAATACAAGAGAATGTGTATAAATATCGTCGGATCTGGGACTCATTATCTGAGCGGACGTAGATATGGTAAACCTTTTCGTTAATCGGCCGATTACGTAGTGTTCGAATTTCTCGCCTTCCCTTTCCACAACTCAAGTGAATTTCCGTCATTAGTGACCGCTAAGAATTCTACAGGACACTTGATCTGCAAATGAAGGTGTATGTGTGTGTTTCGGCGTCCATGGGAACTCTCGCTATGACGGAGCTTCTAATAGACGGTTGCGTTTCTTACACGAACTTTAAATAAAAATAAAATATGTAAATCTCTTTTGTTGGTGCCGACACATCAATGTATTTTATTTTCTAACGTAAATATGATTTATCTTTCTCTTGATCGTTCCAGAGCGTGTTTTATGCACCAGTATACCCGTTATATTTCATAAGTTATATTGTAAGTAAGTGCTAGCTGCTACTTAGTTAAATACTGCTTGTTATAATGCTCATCCAAGAAGTAAATTTTTTGTTGTACAATCCGATTGCGTTTCCTTCAATTCGGAAAAAAATTCGAATAAGGTTGCTTTGGTATATTGCGCGTAAAATCGCATAAAATCTGCCATGTATTCTGTCGACCGTGCACCCTGTATTCTAGAGGTACGTTCGTTATTATCTTCTTAGGCTTCTAAAAATATATTTTTAAATTTTTCGGAATACTATAGGTTTCCTCCTTAGTTTTCCAAGACCCCTTCATCTAAATGTTTTTTCACACTCTGGATATTTATTTCAAATAATCTTATTATAAGTTTCTTCCATATACACACTATGTTTTACATTTTTTCTGTTTGTTCTGCTTGATTATTATCCTTAATTTATGATAAAATGGCTTGGTGTTAAATTAATAAGGATACTCTGAAGTCTCAATCTCGACAATAATAAATTTGCACTCTTATTCTCAATCTCTTTCATTTCTTAAGGGAAAATGAAAATAATAACAGCACTCGCCGTTGCACAGCTTTTCTTATCAGTCGCAGGTAATAAAAAGTTGGTGAACCCGTATTTCTGCCCAAAACAACATTCAGCTGAAACTTTTGCACTCATCATTCTCAAGCAGGAAGTGACGAACCTGATGAGCCCAAAAGAGTGGGATGTATCTATATGGGTACCGAGACGGAACCAAACGTTACTTTATACCCAGAAGAAATAGACACCTCAATATGCTCACAACTGGTGTACGTACAAGGTGTAATAAACAATGAAACTGATGAAATTAAAATAGAGCCTGCTCATCCGACATGGAAGATGGAAGGTGAAGGTGAGTAAGTAATTTGTAAATCTATTATTAATCTCCGAAGAAAATATTACTTTGAGGAGTACTTGTAATAAAAGCTTACTTTGGATGTGAAACATTCATAACTTTTTTCACCGATGGAAAACGCGATTTCCCCACTACTTATCAACCTCAAATGCAATTTCATCCACTTTGCATCACTTTCAAAAAAGCATTCTCATATCTACGATTCTGATTTACGATAAGCTATTCATCATCTTACATTTTTTAATGATTCCAGTTAACTTAAATGTAATAAACAGATTCCCACTTATAAAGCAAATTTAAATTAAATGTGCAAAATAGCTATCTACATTACTGCTGTATGGTGTCCAACATGCAAATATTCAGGAAAAACTTTAATTAAGGATAGTTATGGCGTATTTGGGAAACAGAGTTTGAGTAGAGGACTCTGAAGACATAATTACTAGTGGAAAATGCGGATTCACTAAATAAGCCCCAAATGACCATTACCTAAACTCTTGTCATTTTATGGAGAATTCATGACAACAATTAGTTACAGGTACAAGAACAACAGACTTCAATAACTCTCATAACACCTACATGAATCACTTTCTAACGTTTGCGACATATTCACATACTCTAAAAGGATCACAAAACTTATCAAATTAAGTAAATTGCAATTCCCTTTAGATTCTGTCGCGAGATTAGTGAAGCTGAAAGCTTTAAATCCTGATTTGAAACTGACTCTGCTCATGGGACCTCCTGATATGGAATCGGTAGGTACCATTAAATCCATAATACAATTCTTTGATTCAATTTATCCATATCCGAAATAACCCTTCTTAAATTATTCAATATTACAGCTCATTGAACCCTCTAGAAGAACCAACATCATCAAAAATGTAATTAAATGGCTCAACGAAAGTGGGTTCGACGGATTGGATTTCCCCATCTTCATGACAGCACTATTCAGAGTTGGTTGCGATTCGTTTGAGATTTATCGCAGTTCTTGGACGCCATTTACTAACTATCATTTAAATTGCATTTAAGGACAAGATGGCTGATTTTTTATGTGACATGAAGTCTGAATTCGACAAGCACGGTTACATGTTGACAGCCCTTCTATATGATCAAACATATCCGGACCCAATACCTGGAAAAGAGGACACAATCCGCAAGTTAGCGAGGTATTTATTTTACTCACTATGCCCAAACTTCCTTGAGGTTACAAATCTCATGAGAATATCAACTTAAGAAATCTTGATTAATACTAATGAAGTTCTTGTTATAGCCCAGAGTTTCGGTGAAGGACATGTTCAAATAGTATACGCTGCTTAGAATCCAAGCAGTAGCCTAACAGCTAATTATGTATTTTAAATATAAATTTTAATATCGGCCTTAAACAGTATCCTCTCATAACGCATATCTTGTTATATTTTTCTCTTTTATACATGATACTTCTGGCATACGGATATAAACCTTCTATGCATAATAAATAACATTTTTTATGTTTACTCCAGATGCTGCGATTATGTTTCGCTGATATTAGAAGCGAGCTTGGTAGAAACTAATTACCTGGCCCCAATGAAGAATATTGTAAGTATAACTACGCAATGAAATGCACTCTCTTACTGAATAAGCAGTGATAGCCTTCTAGGAGTCAATTTTACATCCTTTCCAGCCATCAAATTGAAACTGTCTTCCTAAGACCTATAATTCCGTTTCTAGTCCCGACTGTAGCCCGTAAGTAGAATTATAAAGTAATACCATTTCATCGTTATCGAGAGATCCTTTTCGGCATTGATCGTTCACATTTGGAAACAAGAATAATTCACGCCAACTACATATTTTTCGAAGTATACTGCTTACAAGTTGCTATTACTTAAGGAAAAACTATAAAAGTCGAAATAGGTTACACCAACCATATTTTAGGAGATACTATGGGTTACTTTCCCATCCTATATGGAAGGGTTTTTTATTTCTTTTCTTCAGGAGTTATTTTTTAAAACGACACTATATTACTTCCGCTTCCTCTGACTTTAGGATGAGATATGTTTTCATCGTACAACCGACACGAACAAGATACAAAGCCCTTCGATCCCAGGAACAGCGGTTGTTAGAAATGAGACAATAGTCTTCATTGAAGTCCAGTCGCAACCTTACATGGACTTTCATTTACCAAGACAACGTTCGATTCGTTAGTATCCTTCGGGCCTTGCTTCGCAATTTATTTCACTAGCATTTTGCAACGTAATAACAAATAAATAGATATATTTTACCCTGCTTGGAACTGTTAGGACTGGAGTTCTTTCAAGTGTAATAAATCATCCTTAAAGTAAATTTTTATATTAATATTTTATTGTGATTATTTTCTTGTTCAATGTATATAGGGTTATTTTAACACCATGAGTGTTTTAAAGCTCTCTTTATGTTTTTATAATAATATGAGCTGGGTCCTTATTCCCCAGCTTCACCGTCTTTTCTCCTCGGTCCCTTAAAAAAAATATATCCAGCATCATCTGTAGTATAAAATTACATTGAAACATTGTCAGCAAACACACACACACACACACATTGCTTTATCATATCTGATCGGTCTCTTCCATCTTCCCCGTTTCTCCCTCAATGGGACTTGTTAAGGGTGAGCTTTCCATACATGGATCATGTCAGACGCCATTGCGTCGTTAAATTTTGGCCCCCACCGGGAATCGAACCCGGGACCGAAAAGCCAACACACTGCCCACTTGGCTATCCGGAAGCCTAGTTAGGAAACCTATTCACTGCGTGTCCATTGGTGATCTGTGGTATTCTTTCTTCCCCGTTGGTCCTGTAGAGGACTCGCTCGGGGTGTGTTAGGAAACCTTTTTCCCCAAGTTGTAATAGACTTGAAAAAGCCGAACCGGACCAGAACAATAACCCGTGTTTCGCAAATTGGACGAGTGCTCTAGCCTCGGACTTTTCAGTCCGTTACACATTCAGAATATTCCTAGCCGCAGAACTTTTCTTCCACTGACATGCTTATCCCTTTCATTGTAAAAACCTGCTACAGTATTACGTAAGTGGTTTAGTAGCTAACATGATTTGTAGAGAGGATAATTAACACCTTCTTTTTCGTATCAAATGTAGTACGACTCACGATTTCAATATTATGAATTAAAATTAAATACGTTCTCTGATATACTAATGAAAATATATTTAATATGAATATTAACATTTCGAAATATGAAGTTTTTTCGATAAATGCAAATTAAATGTATTCCAATATAGAAAAAAAACTTTCCTCGATTTAGTAGATTCTAATCTCGAAAAAGATGCACACCGGAAGATGATAACGGTTTCAGCCAATATACATAATGATCTATTTACTAAATCCTTCTTACAGATTTCAAATGTGGACTGGTTTCTAGAGAGAGGACTTCCCGCCAATAAGACGAAAATCGCCATTCCAAGCTTCGGGCTTTATGTTAGACTACAAGATCCCAAAGAAACCGGAATAGGAGCTAAAATATTTGGACTGGCAGCAGATTATCCAGAATTTGGTGGGGGGATTGATATGGGCTATAAAAGGGTAATTACCAGGTTCTTTTCTATTAACTGCAACTTTTAAACAAGAGAGAAACTTTGAATCAAAAGGGACAAAATATCCATTTCATGGGTACACTGCATTTAGGTACATAACATGGGAGAATGAAGGACTGTGGAGCTTCCTTTTCAAATACTCCATTTTGCATCAATAGTTAATAAACGACATGAGCCATCAATGACCACTCAAAGATTGAGAATCAAAATGTTTCGTATCCTGCCACAACCGTATCATTTAAAATAAATATGTATTTATAAAGTACTAAAATAATAATTTTCCCACCAAATTTAATATAATGTATCTTTTGCATGGCATACATACATTTAAAGCCATCTTTGAATCAGCAGATTAAATAACATTCCCACATTCCAATTCCCTTTTTTAAACTAAACTCATTAGTTTACTTCCATTGCTTGTCGATAAATCCAAGCATTCATACCATATCCTCTAATAAATGAGTCAGATCGTTTGTCAAATTACTCTATTGCTCGCTACATGCAGTACACTATCTCTTGAACAACACTCAATGCTCGAAAGACGTTGCTACAAATTAGAATAATGCAAAGCCACCCTTTCTGCCGCAGTTAATAAGGAAATTGAACGATTCCACCATGGGATGGACCATACACCGTAACGAGGAGACTAAAGAGGTGTACGCCTTCACCAAAACAGGACTCTGGACATCTTACGAAGATCCCGAATCTTTGTCATTCAAGGTGAATATATTAATAACATATTTAAGTTCAATGATATTTAAAAAGGAATGCAAGAATCATTAACCTATAGTTTCTCAACAATCAGGAATAATTTTCTATCACGTAATTGCACTTCAAACTGATTATCAACAGTGAAAAAATTACGTTACCATTGCACAAATTTCATTACAGGCTCGTTACGTGCTGGAGAAGGGTCTGAGGGGTATAGTTATCGCCCCGTTGGATATGGACGACGATGAGGGTATTGGAGGAGAAGGAAGATTCCCACTCACGCGGGCTATTTACAACACATTTAGACCACAAAATCTATCTGTAGATACCACCCCATAGCTGATGTGGAGGAGGTCACTACCATTGCAATCTTTCCTGTCAATCCCTAATCTAACAAAATTTCAATTCTCACTGCAAAATGCCTTT
>KZ308822.1:11576-34928 GCA_000376725.2 Ladona fulva
ATATATAAATTTAAAATTTATATATTTAATTTTAATTAACTTTTTCGCACTTTAATCGAACTTATTGTGTGTGTCTTACAATTAGATACACCATGTAAAATGCACGAACAAAATCAGGATTTTCTCCATACATGATATCTAAGACTTGGGTGCGTCTTTGATTCGAGAATATGCAGAATGTAGAATAGGAGGATTGGAGAACTCCGCGACAGTGCTACCGTAATTGGTGGTTAAATAAAGAATATCTAGCTATAACAGTATTTTACAAATTATGGAATCTGTCAGATTATCAAAAATTAATATCACATAGTTTTTACTTTAAGTTTAGTTGTGAGACGCGCTAAATTGTCAGGCCACGGCTTTGGAGACGCTATACTGCTGCGGTAGTAATTATGTCTTCCTACTCTTGAAGAGTATTTTCCACAGGTAGTGTATGAAAGAACAGGTTACCTAACTCGAAATGTCGGGCAATTGGTGCCGTTACATCGCGATAGAATTAGTGGTTATTTTATGTCGCGAAATATAAAATGGTTAAATGGGCTCTGTCCACGACTACAAGTAATAAGAATATCTTTAAAAACAACATAATCAAGATACGGTATATTAGTATATCTTTATCCAAACACGATATCTGTGACAATTAATAAAAAGTAGACGTAGACAAAGTACTGCACCATCTACGAGAACAACTTGCGAAAGTGGAAGGGGCGGTTGAGTGTGGAAATGGCGAACAAATAGTTATATAACAGGTAATAACTGTCCGAAGTACCAAAGAATACTCGGTTCTGTGTAGCGGGGAATCCGAATCATCCAAGGTCGTTACATGATGGAGAATTAACATCTGTGACCATGAAAAACACCAAGTGAAATAACCTAGCTTTTACGGGATTTCGTTAAAATAGGTGACTACTATGAAAGAGTTTTACAGTATCTGATACCAATTTAACGCCATGTTTACGGAAATGTTGACGAACACCTACATAGAATATCGATTGGCTTTGAGAAATTTCCTAACTATCCATGAAAACTATCCTTATCTGTTAGTTAGAGTTAGGCAACCTCGCCACGCACGTGCATCATTATGAAGATCGCGAGACTTTCCTCGTAGAAAAATAATTTCTCCCAAATTGTTTCAAAATGGCTCACTTTTTCGCAAATAAATTTATCTCCCTACCCTCCAAACATTATCTACCTTTTCTGACGCTATTTATTCAAATATATGTTTGGTCGGATCTACAACTTGTATTATACTGCTACATGTAGGATTAGAATTACTAGCCTAAACCACAAGTGTCACTGACTTGGCCACTTTATATCGTACGAGGAAAACACCAGGAATAGTGAGATATCAAACCTAACCATTATAACTTCGATCCCAGAATGTCCAGTATTCCCGATTTTTACAGTAAGAATGCATTGTGCGGATTTTTGGACATTTAATTTTAGTACTTTCCGGTATGGTAGTGGATTGAAAATCGAGTTTGTATTAAGATCAACGGTTGGACATATGTCTCTTTATTAAATATGTATAAAAAAAATATATATATATATCTTNAAATAGTTGGATTACAGTGTAAGGGACAAGAAAACGCAAGACAAGAAATGTATTGATTATTGCATGCAAGAGTGGAATGAAGTTTTCACTTAGTAAGAATGCTATGTCAGAAAAAGGAAACCTACATGCAGAACAATGCCTCCGTGAAATAACCTTCCGCAGCATTTAATAAGAAGTGGTCAAAATGAATTGAACATCATTTTGTATCACTTCAGTAGTGTAAATTCTATCCTAGCTATGAGCAAGACAGAGAAATAATTGAAAGGAAGATTTCCAAAGAAAACCTCGCGGATGTAAACGTGGTATCATAAAGGTTTTAATTAATGAAAATACTATGTAAAGTAGCCTTACTAGATTATAATGCAAATGGTATGTTGGAAAATTATGTTTCTTAAATCATATCTCGATCAATGGAATATTTGTTTTGTGAAAAACTGTAAAGTATAATTTGTCTATCAAGTTTGACTTAGTCCTGTTCATGGCAGTCAGTAATGAAGAACTAATGAGAAATTATTGATGCATGATATTGTCCCTTTTTATGCAATGAAAAGTGTTACTTATGGGGTTATTGTTCTGCAATTACAATTACGTTTTACATTGAATGCGTTTCTCTGTGAAGAAAGTACCTCACTTCACTTCTTATCTAGTTACCCTCAATCACCGTCTAAATCTTTGGTAGCCAATGGTGTCACTGATGATCATGCCAACCTTCGGACTTTACAGACAGACCTAAGTAATGAAAGAAAAACGTAATAAATAATGCATATTCAAGTAAGATGAAATGTAAGTGAAGATGTGGACTAGGAGAATTCTGAGATCATTGTTCCTTTTCCTCTACTGTTAAACACGGCTTTAAATACCCTAATCAAAATTTAAAGTTTAATTTGAATACGCAATGAACTTCAATGCTTCGCCAGAGTATTCATTTCAGCCTACTGTATCTCTAAACATTAAAAATTCAGCTATTAGGACGTGTGAAGGGTAGTCTCTCAACTCAGTTTGAACTTAAGTGTAAATAAAATCAAACTACGCGATTATTTGCCTTTTATCAGATTAAGTAAATTCAGGAATATATCGTTCAATTACAGGAATCCTACTTACCCTCATATCACAATTGCGAAATCATTTTACCGCTGGAGGAATCCCTGGTAGCTTAGGAACTCTTGAGTTTAGTGTGTGAAATTTCGTAGACAGACAATAAGTATCTACTTAATACCTTTAATGGTACTCTAGGACTCAGAAAGATATTGAATTGAAAATCGGTGGCACTCACTGATGAAATTTACACACTTTTTGAAAGAGAATTGGTGGTAAGAGAGTGTCTGGTGTATGTGAACTTCTTTTTCACGTGGATTTTCACTGACAATCATACGTAACACACGCCAGACACAAACAATTCCATACTTATTCCAAAGAAAAAAACTAACCAACTTTTTATGCTTCTGAAATAAGCACTTTACACGTCAAGTTCAAACCTCAAGGCGTATGATACGATATTCATGAGACTAACTCTTCACTTTACCGCGAATTTCCAAAGCAAAGAATTCTGGTATACGAATTTCTGAATAACGAAACCTCGTTTCCTCAACCCGTGACTCAGTTTTCAGTTTTCCGCCCGTAATGGCCGTTTGAATGGCATGTGGTCGACTCATGAACGTCCCATTTATGTTTCTTGTGAATATGAAAAGCTACGACAAGTGGAACTGAATTTTTCAACATTACATTCAGTGCTGTTTTTCGGTTTATTCAGTGCTGTTTTACATTCAGTGATATCTTTAAAAAGTATGTTGCTGAGGAAAGAAAAGGAAATTTCTTTCCCTCCGTCATGTTCTACAGCTACGAGATTTGCAAAGGTGTCGGAGAAGTGCTCTAAGAGGTACATTATGTGTTGGAGGCAATTAAAAAAGGAATACGGTGGTGTGACAATTTACGTATGTATTATAAAAATATAAGGGGAAGTAGATAGAATAAGTGTATTTGTACGTGGTATCCTGAGTCTAATCAACGAATAAACACGGGAAACCCACGTTAGCCTTAAGAGTGGTTTCATTCCAGTGGTACTTGAAAAAGAAGTTGAAAAACTTGTGTTTCGTGTAAGCAGCTTTATGAGTAGCAATGGGCATGATAGAAAAACATTTAATTCCAGGGCGAATGAGTTACCATATAAATGATTTGTGACTCTTCTGTATCCATCATTCTTTACCTCTTAGGCTTTATCTCATTGCATTATTACTGTTTCATTCATTTCACGTAATTTAAGTTAAAAGGGCAGAGAATGTTTTCTTCGAGTAGGGCATTTCACTATTGCATCATTATCATGATTATAATATACAACGGTAGATATATTTGCTAGGGTAGGTAGGGTATACATGGTAGGCGAGGGTATACATGCTATGGTAAGCAGAATTAGATATAGCGCTATCATCCATTCTAACATATCCTTACGTATTAAGCCGAACAGATGTCCGTGGAAGATATTTCTTATTCCTGAAAACGAGCTAACATTCCCTTCCGAGAGGCCTTACTTTAAAAGTGAGCATGTAAACATTGTCCACTTTACGTTTCAAATCTGTTACCAAATTTAGATGTTTAGGACAATTGTTCCTGGAGCGGTGATATAAAATAAATCTTCCATTGTAACGTCTTGATTTACATTTGGCATTATTCATTGTTTAATATTAAATATGTAGGACATATTAACAGTTGAAATATGTGACATACAATCTTCGATAATTTGATTATTAATTGATCATATTTACATCTTTGAAAATGTTGCCAACATTAGAACGTTAGATTTAAATGCGCAGATCAAAAGTCAACTTCTTATGCTTAAGGGTCACTTACATTAGAAATTTACTTTAATATGACACATATAATAATCAGTGAAATTTTCTTGTACCTTATATTGTATTCCAAATATTAAATTATTACATTTTTATACTTCGTAATGTATTATTGCAAAATGAGTCAGCTAACGTATCACGAAATATACACGGAGTTGAAAGAATACCATTTGAATAATTAATTCGTTTAAATATGTTTCAAATTTAAATTAAAATATATTTCAGTATTAAATGAAAATATTAGATCGTTTTATAATTACGATCGCAGTTGCAAAATGGGGTGAAGGAAAAATTAAACAGCGGTCACCATTGCGCATTACCAATGCGCACAATGTTTGGTTTTGTTAACAAAACGGTTAAGTCCCCAGATTGGATGAAACATTCATCGGGAGCGGACGTGCTATTACAAATATACTTCGAGAAACCGTTAACGTTTGAATTTTTAAATCGGTAAAGATTAGAATCCGGCAAAATCGGACAGAATTTTAAGATTCACGTAATCGTCATATATTTTCAACACTTGCCTGATGAATTTTCGCTAATTCAGAAAAAAAGAAAATATTTTCTGCCGTCAAGATATCGGTGTTCCGCATGGAGGATCTCATTCCCTTGGTAAGTAGATAATCCATTCTAATATTATTATCACTATTATTTCAGTTACGCAGATTTGCTGTTCATTCGCGGAAAATTAATAATATTGCATTATTACTGCTTCTCTTTTGTGTGTGCTACGCTGGCGTATTTTTAATATCATAAGGTTGATTGAGTATTAGATCGGCTTTTGGAGCTATTGACATTAAAAGATTACCTCCATTCTATTTGATTAGTATGAAAATGCAATTCAGTATTCAGCACAATATCTGCCTCTTTACGATTAAAAAATTATGAGTTTTAGGAATTGCACTCCGAATCTTGAGCAACTGCGTGATTGACGAATGCTATGCTAAGAAGCGTAAAACTTTAGCGATCACATCCTATATTGGTAAAGTATGATAACTTGAATGAATCCAAAAGATATTTTAGGCGATATTTTCGATAGCGTGGGAAGATACTGTCAGTAAGAGAACGATATTCCAAATAAATTTCCTGTCAGTTAACCATGATGTCATAACGTTTTTTTTTCATTTAAATATTTAACATCGCCTCAGTATATATCATTTCTTAAATGTAATTTAAGGTCGAAACCGAGGCATTGAAGATAAACCGAAAAACTGTTATTCTTGCCTGTGAAACGATCCCGAACCGATATTTTGAAATTGTTCTAACGGAGTTTTTTACTCCGTTCTGATTCTTATTCCTAACAAAGCACCTTTTACTTGAATGATTTTGAGGTGGTTTCAGTAATCGTATGCAACTGCTACTCGTTACTAAAAGAAAGTTAGCCAAAATTAGAAAAATTCTTGAAGTTTGTACGTAATAAACATACTTTCAGAAGGTTATCGTTCGAAATAGTCGACACGAATAGAAAAAAGATTCGAACGGTTTTGATGCCACGGAAGGAGCGGAAACGATATTTATTAAATTCGTTAAGTCGTAGAGAAAACCGTTTCGGAAGATATTGTGTGTCTAAGCCCTGATTACAAATAGATTTAGATTTATAAGCCGCGAGTCGCCAGTGGCGTATGGCAGGGTATGTGATTTTGAATCGATAGAATAGGTTGTAGAATCGTTCATGTATCGAGTTATATTTATTCCATTCTTGTTTTTCAAGTCGATTGACAGTTGTTTAATTGATTTAAAAAATCAGGTCATATTTCTGGGATTCTTAATAGATATTGTAAACGGTACGGGTAACGGATATTGCTGTTTGTATTTCTCGCAACCGCTCGCTCTCATGCGTGACCGAGCTCTTGCGTATATATCACTGATAACATTATTAAATCTTGTTTTACAGACTTGCCAGAGTTAATTCGATAATCTCGTTTGTGATAGTGAAAGTCCTGGACATGACAGGAGGAACATTGCAGATGAGGACTTTCCGGAAACCCATCCTAGGTTAGTTGAGTGATTATTTGTACAATCCATGCTCTCCTTCTGAAGAATTATAAGGATCCGGAATAATTTCTGGGATCTTACTTGATCAAAGGACGAGTTATTACTTTGGAATGTTAAAACCCGTGATCGCAAGCCGAAACGTAATTTTATCCACAATCGAAGTGTATGGACGCTGAATCGATGTTTAACTAGAGAATATTCCCCCCGATTTCGTTTATATCCGTTGGCATATATTTTAATATTTAGAATTCAATTAATTCCTCGGGTCCCACATATCTTTTATGACAGGGAGGCGTGAAACACTCATCTCCCGGGTTCGGTTTAGCTTCTAGATTTGGGCCGTCACAATATCTTAAAAAGAGACCAATAATATTTATCCGTTCTCGCCATATTCTCGCGAAATATAATTTACCTCTTGCTTCGAAAATTGCGTTCACTGAGACTGTGGTAACAAGGTCCCGTATTTTATCATTTAAATCTCTCCTTAAAAATATTCAAGAATCCCTGCCAGATTTCGGATCTTCTGTCCTGAAGTGATTCCCAATCCCAGGTTTAGATAATCAGTGATACATGAAGTCGTTCAAAATATTCAAAACAAGCATTAATCCAAACACAAGGTAAATCCTAAGCGACCTTTCATATAATGCTCGTACTTACATGGGAGAGGGATAAAAGTGTTATTGTGTTAATAACGGGCACCTATTTGATTTGTAATCAGTGGATATATCATTTTTGAGGAGTAGTATAAAAGATGCTTTTGAGCGACGAATGTACGAAATACACCAGTAGAAAGTTTTATTTTGCATTACTAATTTGATAGCTTTTACAATATAGACTATCTGGGTAAACATTTATATGAATACTATCATTTATAAAATTGGTACGACATACATTGGATTGGATTGGACATTCGATGCAAAGTAAATGCAAGTTTTCTTGTTTCTCGTATTGATTATGTGCTAGAAATTATCTGGAAATACATCCTATAGCCTCTACTAAGTTTCTTTTTTGTTACAATAAATCGAATTCATGTATTTCGATCATGTACCACGTAGATTTCAAACACCACAACACTTTCACTGCTGTGAAAGCCGGCATCTTCAGGTCGCTGCGTTTTCCCTTTCGTTTCTTACGTAATTACTCTGGTAACTTCTTCAAAATACTCGCCTTTGTTTATCGAAACTGAACCCTCAGTTTAGTTTCAAGTAAATATTTCCTTTAACAGATAAGGATAATTTTCATGGATAGTTAGGAAATTTCTCAAGGCCAACCGATATTCTATGTAGGTGTTTGTCAACATTTCCGTAAACATGGCGTTAAATTGGTATCAGATACTGTAAAACTCTTTCATAGTAGTCACCTATTTTAACGAAATCCCGTAAAAGTTAGGTTATTTCACTTGGTGTTTTTCATGGTCACAGATGTTAATTCTCCATCATGTAACGACCTTGGATGATTCGGATTCCCCGCTACACAGAACCGAGTATTCTTTGGTACTTCGGACAGTTATTACCTGTTATATAACTATTTGTTCGCCATTTCCACACTCAACCGCCCCTTCCACCATCGCAAGTTGTTCTCGTAGATGGTGCAGTACTTTGTCTACGTCTCCTTTTTATTAATTGTCACAGATATCGTGTTTGGATAAAGATATACTAATATACCGTATCTTGATTATGTTGTTTTTAAAGATATTCGTATTACTTGTAGTCGTGGAGAGAGCCCATTCCACCATTTTATATTTCGCGACATAAAATAACCACTAATTCTATCGCGATGTATCGGACACCAATTGCCCGACATATCGAGTTACGTAACCTTTTCGTTCCTTTCTTTCACTACCTGCGGAAAATACTCTTCTGGAGAAGGAAGACATAATCTGTAGACTTTCAATTGCCATCTCTTGGAATAGTATAACCAAATATAATTTTAAAGTAAGTTAAATTAAATTCTGTCATGCTTGACTTGGGTGTTTACTAAGATAATCAAAATTTTAATTATAAGATAATCGGAATTTTGTATCATAATAATCATTAACTTACATTTAAAAATATCTAACCAAAGTTTATGACGGTTTACATCAAGTTTCATGCAGATTGTTTATAAATTCTATGAGGATGACGAAGAAGACAAATTTTATGTTCTTATTGTTGCAATAACCTGGATTTACATTTTCTGAGATTCTTACACAATGTAAGTTTAGAAAAGGCAAAATATTAAAATCTATGTGTCATGAAAGATGTTGACTTTCTGAGACCCACCTTCCTGTCACATTAACTGCATTTTGACTATTTTTGGAATTAATATTTAATGAATATAAATATTGTTTAATACAATAGAGTTAGATTTTCTCCTTGCTGCCGGCCAGTAACATGATGGTAGAGTTTGTATTAGCACCTTACCTAGCTCCCAAATTGAGTATATTATCACAACTGGATTCCTTTTTCTCACTGATGCCTTTCCTATAATATCATTTTACTGTCTTCACTATATTGTATAAGAAAGAACCAAGTAAACTATCTGCATTCTCTGTTCTTAGCCTTAATAAATTGTCACTGGCTATCTGCAAAATGTCACCCCTGTTACAATAACTGTTCAGTAATAACAATATATTTTTCTTACCCCCATACAGGTATCGCAGAACATTCTTATAGCTACAAGGCGGGACATCAAAGGAAAGCCTCTACAAACGGTAGGTTAAGTATTTAGTAAACATTGACTTTATACGATACTATAATGTTTATTCTGTTAAATTTTCTTAATTCCTTGAGTCCTTCCTCTAAAATACTAATTAAATAGTTTAACATAATGTGCATACGGTTGTAACAAAAAATATAATAGACTTAATGCTAAATCATATGCCCAATATCTGCTTTTCTTGTAAGTAATAGACATTATACTGCATGTGGTAGGGAATGCTTCATTTGAATTTGTATTTGAAAAAAATTTGCCAATATTGATGAATTTAGAATCCTAAAAACCTCACATTATGATACCAATGTTCTATAGTATAACCAATTGATTGGTGATTTTTCCACCTAAATTAAAATGCTAGTAAAATTTTTACATCCCCTGCCACATGCAGCATATTTTTTTAAAAAAGATTCAATAGCAGCATGAAATGCTTAATGACTCTGTTTCAGATTGTTTTGGTTATTACACTTTATTTAAATACTTCCATGTTTTAATTTATTTTTACCCTTGTATTCCTACATCATTTTATTCTCACTGCATTGATTTCCTTGTTTCTAGATAGAAGTTGACGAAATACTTGTTTCTGTATTTGATTCTGTACATTGTCTTCTCTTGTTACTTTGTGCTATACCCTATTGATGAACCNTGTCAGTCATTTAGTGAGCAACCTCTTTTGGAATGCTTCCATCTTTATTTTTTTATCTGTTAGAAATGTAACAATTTCAAATAACCATACCAAATCTCCCTGGGATGTTGTTTACAAGAGATCATTGTTAAGATCTGGGTCTTATCTAACTTTAAGGAATAGAAGTATTGATACTTTTTGAGAATGATTTGCACTAAGCTCCCCTTAAATTAGGATACCCTTCAGTTATGGGATCATAAGTTATTCATATATCTTTCTCATTGCCATGCAGTAGTCTGTGGGTGAAATCCTGTAATGAGAGTGTAAAAGAACCTTCAATGATGGCTTTCTTAATCTCATTTTGCCAATGAACATAAGTTAAAAGGTAGAAGAGTTCATATATTCGTAAATCCAGGTTTGATTTAATATNTTGCACCATTAGAGTTTTAATATTCTCATATCCCATCACCATAGTGGAATGTTAAAAGCTCTTTCCTCTTGAAATGAGTTACTGGTCAAAAGTTGATTTATTTTCTGAGGCTAACTATTTAAGTTTCAACAATGTAGTTTGGAATATTACCAGATTTTAGACTTAACATTCATAGGTTGCCCTAACCCAAGTAGCCTTCCATTCATTAATTGCACCTTTAGAGTTTTAATATTCTCATATCCCATCACCATAGTGGAATGTTAAAAGCTCTTTCCTCTTGAAATGAGTTACTGGTCAAAAGTTGCTTTCTTTGTTCCATAGGCAGAAAATGATTCAAGTTACTTAAATAAAAAGATTTCCTCTTTGTAAGATTATTTAGCACAATACATAATTTTTTGAAAATGANTCTCATCATAAAATTCCATTATTGCATCAGTGTTTGCAAATGTATAACAAGTGTGAAATATAGCGACATGGCTGGGACTCAAACCCAGGTCTCCCACTTTCCGGGCAGGTATTCTAACCACTGAACTACCATGCCACGTCTCTTCTATTTTTTGCACTTTTTATTCCTTTGGGAACAGCTACATGGCTTCATTGTGTAAAGAAATTCACCTTTCCTTAAATCTTTCTGATTTCCTTGGGGGGTAATCCTTATAAGACCACTTTGTGAGTTGGCTGCCTCAATGAGGACCTCAGGCAGCAGTTTGTGCCACTAAGTTGGAGGCTGCCCGCCTTGCTCACAAAGTATTCCCTTAAAAGTGTGGAAGAAACCTGGCAAGGTAGTTCAGTGGTTAGACTACCTGCCTGGAAAGTGGGAGACCTGGGTTCGAGTCCCAGTCATGTCAATATTTTTCACACTTGTTATTCCTTTGGGAACAGCTACACGATTTCATCGTGTAAAGAAATTCACCGGGAAAGCACCAAATCTTTCAAATTCACCTTTCCTTAACTCTTTCACTCCTGTTGTCGTGTCTACACGACAGATGTTTACCTAAGCAAAAGACCTACTGTCTAGAACTAGGAATCAAATATATTATGGACTATAAACATGAGTTCCATTGTAAAATATTGGCCTATTAATTTTGTGAATAGTCTTATTGCTCTATTTAGGGTGTTAGAAAATATAAGTACCCATAAATTATTATTTATTTTCTGAGGCTAACTATTTAAGTTTCAACAATGTAGTTTGGAATATTACCAGATTTTAGACTTAACATTCATAGGTTACCCTAACCCTAGTAGCCTTCCATTCATTAATTGCACCATTAGAGTTTTAATATTCTCATATCCCATCACCATAGTGGAATGTTAAAAGCTCTTTCCTCTTGAAATGAGTTACTGGTCAGAAGTTGCTTTCTTTGTTCCATAGGCAGTAAATGATTCAAGTTACTTAAATTTAAATAAAAAGATTTCCTCTTTGTAAGATTATTCAGCACAATACATTATTTTTTGAAATTGATGAGTTGAAAAAAATTCCATTACTGAATTTTATTTTCGTTTGCAAGAATTAACCAAGTTCATAGGTCTAATGCTTAGAGTTGGGTTTTAAGAAAGACAGAAAAATTCATGTAAATTTGGTATTGCTTTAGATCCCTACTATCTACCGTGTGACAAATAGCTTCTGGCGATTTGCGTCTCTAGCATAGCGTCTTGCGTTAAGTGCCTAACATCTAGAGTCTCATGTCTTATGTTTAGCGTTGATATTTTCGCTTATAGCATCTAATGCTTTAACCTAAGGCTTTAATGCTTTATCTAAGGCTTTAACCATCTAGTGTCTAGCATCTTTCATCTTTAATTTTGCATATAGCATGTACTTATTCGCGTGTTGCATCGCATTCACCATCATGCATGAATCGTATCGCGTTTAGAAACCCGCATCTATCTTCTAGCGTCCTGAGTCTCACAAGTAGAACCTAGCATCTCTGTTATAGTATATATTATACCTGATTTTTGTTTAGCATATATACTCTTGCATATAGTGGCTCACGTCTAGCATCTCGCCACAAATGTCTAAATCAAGCAACTAGCAATTTCCATTTAAAATGTTCTGTTTTGCATCTTGTGTCTAATGCCTATTGTCATGCGTAGGCTGCCTAGCTTTTTACGTGGAGCTTCCAGGTCGGGTCTAGTATATTTTGTGTAACATAACGAGTCTCGCATTTAATGTCTAGCAATTAGCATCCATCGTGTAGCATCTAGCGTTCACGGCTAGTTACTCATGTTTACTCAATTATCAGGACTGCCTAAGGAGTTGGAAATTTCCTTTGGACGTGCATTAAGCTAAATACCATTTCCTATGTCTGCATATAGTAGAGGTTTCACTTTTAGACAACTTACCCCTTCCTAGATACCATTTTAGTCACAGGGTGTAATTGCAAGCTTCAAAACTTAAGTGTACCCTATTACCTGTATATGATTCCACTGCGTTTGNCAGATTTTAGACTTAACATTCATAGGTTACCCTAACCCTAGTAGCCTTCCATTCATTAATTGCACCATTAGAGTTTTAATATTCTCATATCCCATCACCATAGTGGAATGTTAAAAGCTCTTTCCTCTTGAAATGAGTTACTGGTCAAAAGTTGCTTTCTTTGTTCCATAGGCAGAAAATGATTCAAGTTACTTAAATAAAAAGATTTCCTCTTTGTAAGATTATTTAGCACAATACATAATTTTTTGAAATTGATGAGTTAAAAAAAATTCCATTACTGATTTTTATTTTGGTTTATAAGAATTAACCAAGTTCATAGGGCTAATGCTTAGAGTTGGTTTTTAAGAAAGACAGAAAAATTCATGTAAATTTGGTATTGATTTAGATCCCTACTACCTACCGTGTGGCGATTAGCTTCTGGCAATTTGCGCCTCTAGCATAGCGTCTTGCATTAAGTGCCTTACATCTAGAGTCTCATGTCTTACGTTTAGCATTGATCTTTTCGCTTATAGAATCTAATGCTTTATCTAAGGCTTTAACCATCTAGTGTCTAGCATCTTTCGTCTTTCATTTCGTATATAGCATGTACTTAAATTAATCTTGGTAAGCGATATTTGGTGGAATTCCATCTTCACAATAACACGAATTGATTATATTTGTACTATTCCCACGTCAGATCTTCGCAATGCATACTACAGCCGTTTTAACTTGAGATCCCTTTTGTGCAACTCCAAAGATCGATTAGATCCTATATATAAACCCGGTATTTATAGAATCCAATGTAGAGACTGCAATAATATATATATCGGCCAGAGCGGGAGGAACATTTTAATCAGGTGTAATGAGCATAAAAATGCATTCAAAAATAAAGCCCCACTCCGATCTCATTTTGCTAACCATCTAATCCAAAATAACCACGGCTCTGATTTCTCACCTACCATCCTCCAGTCATGCCCCAAAGGACCAAAAATGGATGCATTAGAAAAATTTCAAATCCTGCACCATCTGCATCACTCCCACACCCTCAGTAACGAATATCTGTTTTCGGAGAATCCTTCAATCCTCCTCACATGCTTATTCCCTTCCTTACCCCCGCCTCCACCTCTCAAATGACTCCTTCGCCCATTCGGACCTCCGGTCCCTTGCCCTACCCTACATCCTTGCGGTCTTCCTCCTTTTACAACCACCCCCCCCCCCTCCTCATTCTTCTATGGATATTTAGGCTACTGTTTTAGTTTTAGTTTCTGAGCCACCTGATGATGACGTGAATACGTCAAAACCCGGTCGTGCTACATTAAAACCTCTGTGGAATAGTACAAATATAATCAATTTGTGTTATTGTGAGCATGTACTTATTCGCGTCTAGCATCGCATTCACCATCATGTGTCAATCGTGTCATGTATACAAACCCGCTATCTATCTCTAGCGTCCTGAGTCTCACAAGTAGAACCTAGCATCTCTGTTATGGTGTATATTATACCTCATTTTTGTTTAGCATATATACTCTTGCATGTTGTGGCTCATGTCTAGCATCTCGCCACAAAAGTCTAAATCAAGCAACTACAGATTTGCATTTAAAATGTTCCATTTGGCATCTTGCGTCTAATGCCTATCGTCATGCGTATGCTGCCTAGCTTTTTATGTGGAGCTTCCAGGTCGGGTCTTGTATATTTTGTGTAACGTAATGAGTCTCGCGTTTAACGTCTAGCAGTTAGCGTCCATCATGAAGCATCTAGCATTCACGGCTTGCTACTCCGGTTTACTCAATTAGCAGGACTGCCTAAGGAGTTGGAAATTTCCTTTGGACGTGCATTAAGCTAAATACCATTTCCTATGTCTGCATGTAGTAGAGGTTTCTCTTTTAGACAACTTACCCTTTCCTAGATACCATTTTAGTCATGGGGTGTAATTGCAAGCCTCAAAACTTAAGTGTACCCTATTACCTGTATATGATTCCACTGTATTTGAGTAACTTAGAAGTCAGCATCCAGAAATTCTTGTTTCCCTTTTGCAATGGATCACAGTGTCCATAGTTGCACCAAAAGAAAAGCTTGAGTTTGAATTAAGGACAAATAATAAGCACTTAACTTGTATTTCTTGTGAGCTTTCATCATCATTGCAAATACTAAAAGAAGTAAAATACAGCATTCCTTTGAATTCAGCAAACATTGCAAAAAAACCAGCTTAGTCTTCCTTGTTGAATCGTAGAAGCTTAGTTTATGGAAACCTTTTAACCTTTTAGATCCAAGTCAGAAAAGTTTCATAGTACCAGCGTATTTGCTGAAAGGATGTGAAAATTTGTGTAATTTTTTACAGAAAATTTTTCTCCATTCCCACTCATGATTGCTTTAAAAGTTATCGACAAGGTTCATTGCTGACACCAGGGAGTCAAGTGATCAACAGTAAAAATGGTGGTAGTATTATGTGCTTTGAAGTATGTAGGACTTAATATTCAATTACATTAACTTTCGACACCCCATTTTCTTTATTATTGATGATAGAGAATCTAAATGTAAGAGTATCTAAATTTCCCTTATATGCATTTATAATTTTAAAGAGCCATATTTTAGAGTAAATAATANTACAGAAAATTATAAAATCAATGGACACAGAAAATTAATCAGGTAACAATCAGGTCCCTCTAAGCCAAAAGCTTGTCAGGAGGTGCCATGGAGTGTCACTTAATATTACAGTAAAAGTTGAAATCATACAGTGAAGGGACTGGGGGAATTAACTGGAATACCTATTGCATTACCACTGTGATTAATTATAACTTGTGATTTTCAAGTTAATAGATTTAGTGAGATATTGTAGCGGGAAAGATCAGAGACGAACATTTCCATTTCATCTTCATGGCCGTAAGATGTATGCATATAAATGCAGGATGTGGAAGGGTCAATATAATGGTTGATCTTGCATGGGTAACAGAGGAGTTTTAGAGGGTCGGTTTAGATATCGACTGCCTAAGGGAAGAGAATGCAACTCATATCTTTTCCTTAAGTAATAGTTTTAGTTTGCATCATTATATGAACGTATAAAGGGATTCAGGTGTTAAGTTTGCATTTCAAAAACTGGATGCACAATCATATCCTTCATTGTTCATCCCTTTTTGAGAAAAGAAAGAGCTGGGGGCATTTCCTTTTGAATGAATGCTAAATAATATAAGATGAAGTTTTCTGTAAAAGTTGTAATTTTGGGTTTTGGTAGAGGTTAACTTAAGATTGCTTTCCATGAACTTAGTTTTCTCCCTTTTAATCGATCCACATCTTAAGCAGTGTAATTTATCTAACCATCTTTATCAATAACTTATGTACAAATCAATTTTAATGAGAATATTTAACTACAGGTTCACATAAAATTTGAAGGGGAATAAGTATTGTGGTTCAAGGCTTGTTCCCCAATAGATTCCAATGAAGAGGCCTTAACTTTGTGGTAGTCTTCCATTCTGATAAAGAATAAATTAACACACTTATACGTCGCAAAATAAAAAATCTGTGGTAAAATAATTTATTCTTTATCAGCTTGTTCCCCAAGTAAATGAAGACGTGTTAAGCCAGCAAATTACCATTCCACTAAATAAATATATTCCCATCATGTGATAATTTATAAATAATCGGTTGCAGTCATGATTTTCTCTAGGAAATCATTCANATAACTTATAAGGAATCGGTTGTAGTCATGATTTTCTCCAGGAAATCATTTGGAATATAAGATAAGTTTACCACATTATATTTTGTAGTCGATTAAATTTGCGGTAGTTGCCAGTGATAGTCTCGCCTGTTGGATTTGGCCATTAATTCATTTCGATTTGCTAATAACCCTATAGAGGAATATCATATCATGATACCGTAATTGACCCCCTTTCAAAGAGGTGCTAAAAAAATTAAAAAAGACTGGTCAATATCATTTTTTCTTTTGAAGCACCCTTTAACTTTATATATTTGTCCATTAAAGTAAAATCTGTCGGATTGATGCGATCCTTTTGAGATGATAACGTAAGGATTGACTTTCCACCATTACCTTCAGTATGTGTGTGTGTGTGGAGTGCACTCCAAAGTGAATGGTGAATGATTTCTTTCATGTAATTCATCCTTGCATGAACATTTCTTAAACATTACAAGTACCTACCTACATACACTTTGCATATGTTAGATTATTATAGCCCTGATTATATGCTAATGTATAGCTAGTGATCATTAAGTGTACTGAATGATTATAGTGTGGAAGGTAGTGGTGGAAATTCAGTCTAATACCCTCAATTATTAACTTGCATGAAAATTATTTTCATAGTTTTCCTACGGCTGTGAGTAATGACCAAAAATCAAGTGAGATACGAATAATGATTCCTTGCTGAAAATGACAGGTTCTCATTCCTCTTGAGAACTCGAATGCCAACATGTCGGAAGTAAAGTAGAAAGCGAGATGAAATTGGCACTTTGAGAGATTCTAGTTAGTGACACTAAAAAGTTAGAAATGAGTTATTCCCTTTTACCCCTCTCAATATAATTTTGAATTACAATGAGGTTTTCATTTCAAAGCTTGGTATCCTCATTCTGAATAAGTAATTGATTAAGAAAATTGACTAAATATTTTACTCCCCTTCCCTCTTATAGAATTCTTTCTTTGGTCCTAGCTAGCCTTTAAGATTCTTTATCTCAAGACATCTACAAAATTCACTCTGTTGCATCATCTAAGGTATGAATGCTGGCTTTGCACTGTCTTAGGTAGCATCTTAGGGGATTTACTGTGCAAGTTTGCTTATGATATAGAGGATAGGGAAGTAAAAATACCTGCAGAATCAGATAAACGTTTTGGTGGATCAACGCTATCAATCATCTGCATAATATGTGCTAATCGTTGTTTTATTCAAATTTTAAAGTATGAGGGGTAGAATGAAAACTGATTTGATTCATATCATACCTTAAATTTGCTTTGTAATGCAGCCTTTAAGAGCCTTAAAACTTTGTCATGGCTTCTATCTCCAAAATTAGTCATTATTGGTAAATTTGATTGGAAAGCAATCTTGGGGATGGGTTTGAAAGATATCTAGGTCAGAAATGCCTTGGTGAATGAAAATTTTGAAGCTATCATTACCGATTGACTGAGCATTTGTAAGTGAGTCATCTCCTTCAGGGGCATGCTTTGGCATTATGCTTACTCTTTTTGCATCTTTATCATTTCTCTGGCGTGGATACTCAATATTTAACTCAGCCAACCCAAGAAAGCAGAGGTTCCTTCATTTTGTAGTAAATCGATCATGCCACCAGCTCTTTATTTTTCACCCTAACTAATTTTGCTTCTTAGGAAATCCATTAATTTCTTACAAAAGATAAAGTGCAGGATTGTAACTCCCTACTTCATCGATTTTACTTATCAGTGTGTCCTGAAAACAATTGTTCGTGATTAGACTGTGATCCTTCCATTCAATCAGGGTAACTTCATGTTTTGCAATGATAAAATATTTGTGAATTAACAACCTTCCATAATTGAATATATCCCTCAGGCAAAAACCTTTAGCTTTCTCAAAACACATTGATGCTCACTCTAACCATTTCAACGAATCCGAAATATGTCGTAGGAGAGATTGAGTTGCATTCCAATTTCTTTGGGTATAAATGTTCCGTTAATTAACATGGCATATGTAGCTCTTTGTGCTTCAAATAGTGTTCAGTACAAGGGATTCTTTCTTTCATATAATAATTGTGTCCCATGTGAGGGATCTAGTATTTTGATCCTGTAAACCCTACATTGTGCAAGTCGCTAGTTTAAGGAAATGAATTCAGGGAGAGTCATGCTGCGTTTTTTTGATAGTGATAGTGGTTTTTCCTTAATTTTGGGAGACGTTGAAAAGCAGTAATGGGTGGGAAAAAACCTGAATACTTCAAAGAGGAGAGTCATGCAAAGTGTCACAGCAGTGCTTGACATTTACCTAGACAATTTTAGTAAATGATTGATTTTTGCGTGCCATTTGAAAATATTTCAAAGTGTTACGAGGATCCCACTTTTGATCCATTTTATGACATTTTGAAATTTATCTGACTTAGACATTGACTTCTGATAGTAAATCTTTCATTCAAAAATAATTCAGACGACATTTTAAAGGGAAATTATGCAAAGATTAGCCTATGTAGGAGAATCATTTCACAGGCCTGACCCTTTTTTAATTCTTTTGTGAAGGAGTAACGCATTTTAATTGCCTCTTGTAATGAATCGTTACCTACTTGATAGGTTCAGAGATAATCTCATAAAGGCTAATACAATGTTAGGAACCGATTTTATATTTTGAATTTGATTGACCATTAGTCACGCTTAAGAAAAGATTCTGTATTTTCTTAAATTACTGTGGAGGTGCTAATAACTTCAGAGATTACAATTCAAATCTCCACATAATTTGTGTTTCATATAATCTCTCAAGCGTAGCTAAACTAATCCTTTGACATTCCTTGGAAAACATGTGCCTCTTCAACATATATGTCCCTTTCAATTATCAACATCTGGTAATAAATGGCACAAATTATCTGGATGCAGACAAATGTTGAGTTCAGTGAATGAATCGAAAGCTGTCTTTATTATAAATTGGAATCAGTTCAATTGGTTTTGCAGTAGGAGTTCTCCTAACAAAATCCTCTTTTAAGATAATAAATTCCTTAAAGGATTAGCTTAAATGTTCATGGTGGAGATAGGAATCCAGAGATAAAACTTTCACATTGTATGGTGACCATACGCGAAACAGAATTTATTTCAATTCTCTTAATTAAATGTAAGCAAGAAATATACCTAGAAATACTTGTAATTTTAGGAATAATGGGAAATCATAGCCTAGAGGAATATCTAATAATTGAAATTAAAACGTATAATTTTCCCCATAAGTGGTAGTTGTGTGTATCCTGTAACACATGCTGGTATAGGCTCTGGACAAAGGAATTTA
The DNA here is from genome assembly GCA_000376725.2 of Ladona fulva. NCBI lineage: Eukaryota > Metazoa > Arthropoda > Insecta > Odonata > Libellulidae > Ladona > Ladona fulva. The sequence continues at coordinate 31,082 of KZ308822.1, forward strand.
TGGGTGGATTAAGAGTTGAATTTGTGCAGTTATTTTTAAAATAATGGGATTTTTGGATGACTTATATTTACAGTAAAACCTGTTTAAGATGCTTCCGCTTAAGATGGTGTCCCACCTAAGACGCGAATTTCACTTGGTCCTCCGGAAAACGTCATAACCGGGTTTTTGCTTTAATATCTTAACTGCTCTGTAGATTAATGTGGCACTTGATGTAAATATCGTTCATAACTATCAAAAGTTCTTTATTGGCCAATTATCTAAGATCTTTTCCTAATTCTATAGGCAGTCATTCAAAGCATGTTGAAGGGTAAGGTAAATTAAGCAAGCGCCTAGGGTAACTGAGGGATGGGTGTATGGCTGGCTTGTAGCATCTCACCATTAACGTCTAAAGTCAAGCGTTTAGCGACTCGCATGTAGCCTCTTGCGCCTAGCGTCTTACGTTCAGTGTCTCGCATCGCCTTACATCTAGCATCTCTTGCCTAGCGTCTAGCGTTTATCAGCCTGCATATGACGACTAGCGTTAGGCTTCTAGCATCCAGCGTCTAGCGTCTCGAGTTTTGACTTAAGTATAATGAATCTACCATCTAATGTCTACTGTCAAAGCTTATAGCGTGTCCCCTCTCGTGTAGTATTCAACGTCTTGCGACAAGCGCCCATCCTCCGGCGTCTTGCATTAAACGCATACCGCCTAGAGTCTAGCGTCTGGTATCTTGCGTCATGCGTCTATCGTATCGCTCCTAGCATTAAAAATCTAACTTCTCTTGTAACGTCTCACGTCTTTCATATCGCGTATATAGTGGCTCATAGAAAGGGTCCGAGATATGGCGATTACTGTCTAATGGCAATCGCCTATCGACAAGGGACTTGCATCTATCGCCTCGTTTGTAGCGTCTAGCAACTAGCGTTTGCAGCTAGAGGCTCGCCCCTAATGATTACTATCTGTTTATCTACCGTCTATGTCCTAGCGCATTGGGACTAACTTCTCGATCCTAGAGTATCATGTCTGTTGTCTCACTTATACTATAGCGATAAGCGTTTCGTATATCGCCTCTATCGTTAGATTTCTAGCATCTGGCGTCTGTCGTCAAACGTCTTTACTTTCGCGTAATGAATCTACCGTCTCGCGTTTAGCGTTGTGAGTCTTCAACGATTTCCAATTATTAGCCTGTGTTCTAAGTCCAAGTTTGAGTTATACTTTTTAAAGTTTACCATCTAAGTATCTGAACATATTATTGAAAAGGGTTTTTGGTGCTTTCGTTAATAAGGACGTACTTTATCCTATGCAAGAAAGTGATGATGGATATGTTTTATCCAATTATGATATATAATTCGAATTCAGTTCCAATTACTTATTTTATCTAACAATTTAATCTGAAAACATCCGGACTGGGACCGGTGAGCTGAGTCTTATCATGTCATGACGTTGATATTCTGTTGTCATTTTTTAAAATTGTTAATGAATGCACTTTCATAAAAATAGGGATTATTTTATGGCCTCCTTAATTTAACATTGGTTTCACGGTAATGTAAACGTTAATTTTGCCATATGTTTATTTGAATAAAATTAGCTTTCCATTGGAGGTTTCTTTAAAATGAAAAATCGTGACAATTACAATTAAAGTTCCTAAAAAGATGCAATGGAATAATTGAGGATTCCATAAGTTGAAATTCCAATACTTATTATTGCATTTCTTTTCCTACAGGTGAATGCGGATACTACTACTCCTGATCGAGACATCCCTCTGTGAGTACTCTGATTCTGTCCTCTTAGCACAACAATCACAAGTGTGACTCTTACTCTTGAAATGAATTTACCTTACCTTAGAAATGCGGCGATCCTTCTATCAGAAATAGTTCTTTTTTAAACTGAGTTCATTCCAAGATTGCCTACCAGTCCAATAGTACTTTTAACTTTGCAATTTCATGTAATCTGACTTTGTCTTTTGAGACTAATAAGCAATGATAACTTTTATGAAAATGCATTTCCGGTCACTAGGATCTGATTTACCCTGAACAGATTTCAGTAAATTTCTGCCTATTTATATTGTAAAGCATGGAGGTAGTATTTGGTTTCTGTAGAGTAGAAATATGTGCATCTATATGTGTTAACCACCTGCTCTGTAGGGGACGATTGAAGTCATGCCTCTCTCATCCTTAGCCTAGTGTTAGGCCTACAGACGCAGACATCTCTTTCAGGGGCCTTTTTTCACCTTCTTCTGCGGCGGCGAGCTAACTAAGCACTCGCTTCTCAGCCGTTCGAACTGTCAAAATGTCTGTCAGGTCGCTTTCTTGCTCCAGGGCCTGTGGCAGAGGGCTCCCTATGCATGAATAGGGATGAACCTCAATGCACGTCACAAGGGACTGGGGGGGTCCACTTCTTAGGGCTTTAGGCTATCCCTCCAAATCCTCCCTTCCCTCCCTCATCGGCTGAGTACAAGGAAAAGTAGGAAGGACCTGTATACATCAATCCCAGGATGTAAGGCATGTGCATGTACCTCTATGGAAGAGCACATACAGGTTTACACAATCAACACTAATTGAAAGTGATAAGTAGATAAGAAACTCAAGTAAAGTAATGCTAAGAATAGGGAAATTTGTCAGTATGTTAGGAACGCCAATTTGTTTCCTGTTTCAACGGTTATAATTTTCACCAGACTATTCCATTTAAGCCTATTCATTTTCATTATTCACAGTTCTTCATTGATCAGCCTGGTAATAAATTTAATAACTGTCCATGTAAATTGAGACATAGTCTAAGAATTCTAGAAAATAATAGGATAGTTGAAGAGCCTCCCTAATATTGGTCTTCTTTCTTGTGTCTTCATTTAGTGCACCGGTCAGGGTGGATCAGGAAAATTCTGATGAAATTAGAATTCCGGAAAATCCACCAAAACAGTGCATTAGATTATTTTTGTGGTCTATCAGTTGGATATGACGAGAGGTAGACAGCCGAAAACATCGAGAATAAGTCACCAGTGTAATTAACAAATAATATTATGCCATAAATAACAAAAGTAATACCATCAAATAACATTAGAATTATAATACAGACAATTTGGACTGGTCCTGATAATTACACAGATTAATGTTTCCATGGTATCTCTTTCAGGATTCCACCATGATGGACGTAGCAGCAGCGTCGACGTTTCGCCTACGTTGCAGTAGGCTTCTTCAGGTCGAAGATGAGTTAGTCTGTCCTTTGGTCCTCCTTATATGGCGCTCTTCCCTCCCCTCCGTCCTTCCGTGATTGATCTCTCCATTGCCGTTTGGGATTGGTCCTTACGCCTTTCCGAGAGAACACCTTTCCAGGAGTTGGGAAGAAAATATCCATCCTCTCTGTTGATGTTATTGGGTGTTTAATATATTTCAATAGCCTCCCTGATCACTCGTGGATAATATCTTTTTTCTTTTGATAATATCTTGGCTTCCTCAAATTCTATATGGTGTCCAGGTTTGCTCCATGCATGCTCCGCGATGGCAGAAAGGTTGAATTGCTTGTTTTCCGTTGCTCTTTTGTGTTCTTTAATGCAGGTTTTCAAGGGTCTGCAAGTCTCCCCAATGTAGGACTTCCCACAGGAGCAAGGAACACAGTATATCCCTTCCTGTATGTCAGGTTGGAGTCTATCTTTGGGTCTTGGAAGTATCTCATTCATTTTCGACATGCAGCCGAAACAGGTGACAATCTCGTGCTTCTTCAGGATCCTGGCTATCCTTTCCGTGGTTCCCGCAACGAAAGGAATGGTAGCGTGTCCTATCGGTTTTTTCTCCTCCTCGGCTCTTTCTTGGTTGTCTCCATTTTCGGCTCTTTTTAAGGGCATGTCGTGTCGCCGTCTTTTCTCCTTCATAA
>KZ308822.1:49424-96258 GCA_000376725.2 Ladona fulva
CGGAAAAAATGAATTCTTGTATCGATTCGTTTTAGCATCTATTTCTCTGATCTTTCTCGCAGTGTCTGAACGGCCTATGTAACATGGGGGGCGCATTATGTCAGCTACATCATCTACGAACGTGCTTTCTCTAAATTTATCAAGGTTTATTTATTTATTGGTTCGCGGTGACTGGGTGCTACAATGATTTAGTAACACCACTAGATAAATTGGTTGTTTGGCAAGGCTGAGATTTGTCATAATTAATTGTTATTGTTATTGCTGGATAGACTGCAATAATTTTTGTAGTATTTAACCTTTATTATGCATTGTTTATTCGTAATCTATAAAACGGTGCGAGTGGTTTGATACCCATTACCTACCTATTCACACACATAAGTAAGATTTTCCTCCTTCCCCCACCGCCTTACAAATAACCATTTCCATTTGTCCATTTGAGTACTCTTAATGTAACTGCCAGGAGATTAATTAGCAAACGTCAGCATCTTGAAATTGCCTACCCTCCATCTCTTCTCCCAATGACTTCGTTATGAACGATATCCTTTTAGAAACAAATTTGTTACTGTAAATTTCTGTGGTTATTTGTAGTCTTTCTTTCTAATTTACCATTTACATTTAATTATCTTTCGATTTCTCCTCATCCATATTTATCTTTGAAACAACACTCATTTATCTCGGGACGCGTATTCCCTGCGTATGAAAGACATAAATTTATACATAAACAATACTTTTGTCATATTTTTACGTCCGGATAACTGCTTTCCTCCCCTATTGCACGCTCCGATTCCAGTTAGGCATACTTCTAATTATTGTTTAATAAAAGCTTAAATACTACCAAAATTATCGCAGTCTATCCAGCAATAACAGTAACAATTACTTATGACATATCTCAGCCTTGCCAAACAACCAAATTATCGCGTGTCATGACTAAATCATTGTAGCACCCAGTCGCCGCGGACCAAATTGTTGTGGGACCAAATCGAAGCGGACCAAATTACCGGCTGCGATGATCTGCACGTACTTGGTGGAAAGCCATTTTAATAAATGAGGCAAACTTTGTATTTTCCTCAATTTTTATTTACGACCGTTTTCGGCATACAGCCATCGTCATGTACACTCAGTGAAAAAAAGAATGTGTACTCTTACAGCTATTTTTGAGGGTAAGGTGAGAAGGAGAGAGGGATTGGTAAAGGAGATATCTTTAGTTAAATTTGAGGATGCCGGCACAATTTCCACGATCTCAAGACAGTCGATCTTCTTCCTTTCGATTGAAATCGATCGATGTATGTTTAACTCGGAATTCTATGTACAATCAGATGGACTTGCTATGGGTTCCCCGCTATCTCCTTTGCTATCGGAAATTTTCTTGGATAAGTTTGAACTAGAATTGTTTTCTTCCAACTCCCCATTTTTGAAATATGTTAATTTTTGGACTAGATATGTGGACGATATTTTTTGTATTTGGAACGGTACTTGGAGACAATTAGACCAATTTTTAAACTTACTGAATGCTAAACATCCAAATATCAAATTCACACNCCATTTTTCAATAGAAATTATTGGAGAGATGTATTTGGTCAATGAAATGAAACAATACTTCTTAGTTTATTCTTTATTTCTTCCTTTCGGCTTACTCCTCGATATGCTGTTCCCGTAATTTCTTTTCTTTATTTATGAGCGAGATTGAGACTAATTATTCTCTTCTTACATCTAACCCTTAGCCATTACAGGAAGAAACAAAGAGGTATTGGGCATTATGCAAGTTACTTTAAACGCACTGTAGGGAATTTCAAGATTTTCTTTGGAGCAGTTCCCGAAAAGACAGATAGCTAGAACTAGGCATGTCAATAGGACTCGTGCTTATTTTTTATGTTCGAAGTTGAACGAAAGGCACTGACCGATATAATGACGATCAATGGGGAACTGGAAATGTGCAAACCAAGTGGCGTAGAGTTTCGCTGGCTAAACTTAAAGGTTTGATAGGGATTCATGAGTCTTTTTTTCTGTTTTTCTCTTTGAATTCGCTTAAGGTCCTCAGAAGGATATTACAGTGACTTTATGACAGATGAAAAGAATAAGAAACACTTATACACGTTACCACAGGATAATTTAATGAAACGACCTAGGTTTCGACGCGTCGCATCATCGTCAGATGACATCACCTGACGATGATGTGACGCGTCGAAACCTAGGTCGTTTCATTAAATTATCCTGTGGTAACGTGTATAAGTGTTTCTTATTCTTTTCATCATGAATAGCTACCACAAAGTTGAGGCCGAAGTAGTGGATTTTGTCAATGACAGATTTCCGGTTTGGGGTTAGCTTGGTTATAGAATCGTTTTGAATGCTTTCTCAAGTCCTCATAAGACCCTCTTTGGATATTATCCATCACTAAGACCCAAATTAAGGGGTTCCAAAGGTATAGAACATCATCTGAAGTATGGTAATACTCTTTCCTATGTTTGCTCTGTTTAGGTCCAGCGAATAGAATGCATTAAGTCCTAACGAGAAACAATTTTGGGGATTAGTGGAAATTTAGCACCAATAAGCTTACATTATGCAAGTTATTTTTATGCATACTGTTGAAAGATTTTTCTATAACTAAGGAGGTAATGGAAATTGGTTTACCCTTCCGTATCATCCTCTTTCCTAAGGCAAGGTATTTTTTTATTCTATCTGCTGAATCTGAAAATTGGTCTTCTCTTACATACGCTTCCATTTTCCACCCTTTTCTGCGACTGAGTATTATTAGTGAGAGTCTTTGACATACGGCATGAGAAGTTAATTTTCCGAAATTGTTCTCCACTTCCTACCTTCTTCCTTTAGGATATTACACAGTCACGGTCGCATGCAGATATACTGCCTGTTACGTAATTATCACAGACTAGTTTGTAATATCATTCATAGCTTTATTTCATAACATTTTTATTTGCTACTTTGATATACTCCTGATTACTGCTGACTTCCTTATCCTAAGACTTTAGTGAACAGTTTCAAATTCTGTTTAAAGGATAGGGTCATATTTCTAAACTTCATTACTTTCATCTCGCTTTCTATGCCATTATTCTGAAAAAAAGTATTTTAAGATGAGAAATGAAACATGCCTTTATCAGACGTTTTCAATATATTACGTTACGACGAAGGAGAATCCACAACAAATTTTAATACTATCAGTGGTTATGGTTTTTCAGCCAGANGATGAACTTGTAGTTCGAAACCGGTCGCCGTTATATTAAAAAACCCTACTGTGGAATTTGGCTAAGTCATTTCTTACCTATCCATTCCTTTCGATTGTCTGTGCAGGAGCCCATGCACAAAAGAGCTGGTTTGGTCGCCTGGACTCTCCTGGAAGTTGTTCGCGAACGTGGAAGAATTTCTCAGCTGGTAGCAGCGTTGACGTTCTTGTGCTCTCATCTTCAACTAGCGTCCAATTTGCCCCAAATAGGAAGAGGGACAATTTCCGCTGCTCAACTCGTACATTCTAGAAAGGTCGTTAAAATCCCTTTTATCTTTCACTCGGGAATTTTCCCGTAAAGGTTCCTGGGAGTGTAGAACCCAGCTCTGAGGTTCGTCGGCAAAAGATTCTGCAACCGGTAAGAGATATTTCCGACGAACGGAAGTTATACCCATCATATTTTAGACGTTAAACCGGAGATAGCAAGTGGAATATCGAAGCACCTGTCATCTTGGATGACTTCTTCCTAAGAATACGTTCAATGAGTCTTGCAGAAAACCCATTATTTTGACCTATTGTTCTTATGGTGGCCAACTCGTCAGCGAAGGCCTCAGAGGACAAGGGGATACGTAGAAGTCTATGAATCAGAGTGAAACGCCGCTTGTTTATAGGAAGAAAGATTAAAAAAGGAGTTATGGATTACATGATCCGTACAACATCTTTTCCGGATATTTTAAGATTTGGTTCGGAATTCACAATGGAAATCGTAAGATCTAAATAGTTCAATACGTCTTTCTCCTCTAATTCGCTTTTGAACGAAATTCTCGGATGTAAACTGTTTAAGACATTAAGCAAAGTGGGTATATCATCAGTTGGACCATTCCAAACACAGAATACATCATCAACATATCTCTTGTAGAACATGTGTTAAACAGTTTACCCCCGACGAAAACATTTTTTCTTCTAATTTACACAAACATTTCCGCCAAAATAGGATATAAAGGTGAGCCTATTGCTAATCCTTCATAATGGTGAAAAAATTCCTTATTNAGTGGTATACTTCCGAGTATTAAAGGTGGAACGTAACCTGTTCTATTATAAGCTCGATAAAGGAAAATTAGTCTTTCGAAACAAATTTTCGAGACCTTTCCAAATGAGCGGGGTGCAGTTTTTGTCCGAATCCGGTTCCCTAAAATTCTGCAGCAGTCCCTTCTTTCCCCTCACTCGCCTAAAGTTCCACAACATATACCCCCACCACTGTTTATCTTCCTACCTGGAGATCACGTAGTAAGAAAAAGAAGCTTGGAACACGGCTGTATATGAATTAGAGGTTTAAAAACACTCCGTAAGCCGTCTTTCGGTAAGCGGAACTCGCACTCAGAGACAAACGGGAAGCTCCGGATTACCGATTTCTGGGAAGCCCAATGATCATTTCGGAGTCAAAGCCTCCATCCTTTGGGGGTCTCCACAAAGGAAGTGAGGACGAAAGACGGCTTACGGAGTGTTTTTAAACCTCTAAATCACGTAGTACCAACAGAAATTTTAAGTGCACTGTTTGGCCGCTAGAGCAGCGACAGAACTTGCCCACAGACTTTTGCAAATGACTGTACGTTATATGTATTTAAAAGAGCAAATTTCCACGCGTTTAAGGAATTTATTAAGGCGAACAGTTATGCATTTATTAGTTTTATTCAGGAAAATTCGGTAAATGCGAGCTGGTCAGAGTTTCTTCGTATCTTTCGCGAAGGTACATACGCTAGCGAATGAGCTTGCTCCTCTCCTCGCGTTTTTCAGTAAATCTTTAGATGAATGTACAGTTCCGGTCTTATGGAAGAAAGCGCACATTACCCCAGTGCCGAAAAAAGGGCGTAAGACACAACCAGACGACTTCTGACCGATATCGTTGACGTCGGTATTTTGTAAAATTCTTGAGCACATCATCTGTAGTTATATAATGCGTGTTCTCAATGAAAATATTGCGATAACGGAAAGCCAACATGGGTTTCGTAAGGGTCGCTCCTGTGAGAGCCAGTTAGCACTTCTCAATCAGGACATAATGCATGCAGCCGACGAAGGCTTTAGGACAGATGCTATATTTTTGGATTGTAGAAAGGCATTCGATACAGTTCCGCACGCGAAGTTACTACAGAAACTAGAATCTTATGGAATCGATGATCAAATCATTCAGTGGATTAAGTCATTCTTGACATGCAGAAGCCAACTCGTAGTCTTAGATGGGNATCAGTGGTTATGGTTTTTCAGCCAGAATAGAAAAGGATTTGATTATGGACGTTTAAAATCGCATCTGAGATTTACAACTAAACAAGAGGAAAATTGAAACATATTTACGAAATATGGAAGGGAATTCTGCCGTTTACATCTTGATCTCCTTGGTATATTGCGAAGAATCATTAGGATTTTACAAAAGAGAATTGTATTTCAAGAATTAAAAAGGCATTATTGAAAGTCGCCATTTATTGCCGTACTCCATCCCCTTCTAAACCCAAGAACTCTCGAAAACCAGCTAGTACTAAAAAGTGTTTCCTTGCAAAACTACAAGAAATGAGTGGTATACTTCCGAGTATTAAAGGTGGAACGTAACCTGTTCTATTATAAGCTCGATAAAGGAAAATTAGTCTTTCGAAACAAATTTTCGAGACCTTTCCAAATGAGCGGGGTGCAGTTTTTGTCCGAATCCGGTTCCCTAAAATTCCGCAGCAGTCCCTTCTTTCCCCTCATTTGCCTAAAGTTCCACAACATATACCCCCATCACTGTTTATCTTTCTACCTGGAGATCACGTAGTAAGAAAAAGAAGGTTGGAACACGGCTGTATATGAATTGGAGTTTTAAAAACACTCCATAAGCTGTCTTTCGGCAAGCGGAACTTGAGCTAAGAGACAAAGGGGAAGCTCCGGATTACCGATTTCTGGGAAGCCCAATGATCATTTCGGAGACAAAGCCTCCATCCTCGGGGGGTCTCCACAAAGGAAGTGAGGACGAAGGACGGCTTACGGAGTGCTTTTAAACCTCTAAATCACGCAGTACCAATAGAAATTTTAAGTGCACTGTTTGGCCGCTAGAGGAGCGACAGAACTTGCCCACAGACTTTTGCAAATGTCTGTACGTTATATGTATTTAAAAGAGCAATTTTCCACGCGTTTAAGGAATTTATTAAGGCGAACAGTTATGTATTTATTAGTTTTATTCAGGAACATTCGGTAAACGCGAGCTGGTCAGAGTTTCTTCGTATCCTTCGCGAAGGTACATACGCTAGCAAATGAGCTTGCTCCTCTCCTCGCTTTTTTCAGTAAATCTTTAGATGAATGTACGGTTCCGGTCTTCCGGACATATCTCAGCCTTGCCAAACAACCAAATTATCGCGTGTCGTGACTAAATCATTGTAGCACCCAGTCGCCGCGGACCAAATCGAAGCGGACCAAATTACCGGCTGCGATGATCTTCACGTACTTGGTGGAAAGCCATTTTAATAAATGAGACAAACTTTGTATTTTCCTCAATTCTTATTTACGACCGTTTTCGGCATACAGCCATCGTCACGTACACTCAGTGAAAAAAAGAATGTGTACTCTTACAGCTATTTTCTCGAATAATTATAAAATTCTTCAACAAATTCCTGTGCGAATAGGTTAATTGTCAGAAAATTTGACCTCTAACAGCAGAGTAGATGAATGAATGAAAAGAGGAATGAAAGTTTGCGTGAAGAATTTAAGAACTAAAGCATCACCAGAATATCAATGACTGGAGTAACCTAGGTGTATTTCTCTATGGATAAACTCTGTAAGACGTTTACAATCACCAGAGTCGGTTTCAGACAACGCGTGCGAGAGAACTGCTGCACTCAGACACATTCAATGTACGCTGCAACGTTTGAATATCCAACTACAAACCCATTCAACGTTAAAATTTTGTAAATTCTTTTACGCAAAAAATGTTTCCGAATTTTATGTTATAGTTCATTTTTAGTTTTTTCCCTGAGTGAAATATCGATTAATTTACTATCAAAAAAGTAGTAAGTTACACAATCTTGAACTTACGTAACAGGCATCGCGTCCCTATAATACCTGATCGAACTAAAATGCACCAATTGGCACTTATGATAGTCATAGGATGTTTACCATCCGTCCTTCATCGTATATCTCAAGCACTGAATTACGGAAATCGATTCCACTCCCTCATTGTCATTGTAACTGCGAGAAGTCGCAATATCTCGGCATCATTAATTCAACCAGCTACCAGAAAATAAGCTGAAAGGGCGAAAGAGTCTACGAAATATTACTCATCCATTACTATACTTACAAGTTCACCGCAGTCCGCCAACCACTCTCTAATTGCCATTGCCTTAAGTAGCTTTCCGTCACTCTGTTGGTTTATGAAGTAACTTTCAGGGTAGGCTCACGCAACCAACATGGTTGATGTGCGAGTACAACATTATACCGGAGAGAGGGCCGCGAAAAAGAAGCTATTTCGATATAGACACAGACACTTCTAGGGAACACATCTAAGACAATCTTTGAGACAATCACATCTTTGAGACAATCATACAATAACACACGTATNTTTGTCAATGAGTGCGTGGTCGGTGAATAATTGAAAACGTCCGCACGAGACCTCTCTCAGGTGAATCCCCGTAATAATCGACTTGCCCTTCGAGGTGATCTCTCAGGGTTCCGCCCTTGATAACGCGTTCCAGACGACTTCCTGAGATAACCTTACGCCTTGTGTCGTGACTCACTCTCACCAATGACAGTTCACTCATTCCCAGTTCCACTCATTCCTCGATGAAAGCTTGATTTTTAATTCACTCATGCGGACGGGATTCAGTCAGTTGTGCAGCACGACGAGCCTTGAAATGACGGGAGTTAGAGAAGTCCTTTGCGCAGTATTACACCTCAGTGTCCTTGGATTCGGAGTCTCGCAGAATTTTACTGGTAAGTAGCGGAGACGCGCGATGAATTTTAACATGAAAAATCATCTCACTAACTTTTTCGAACTAGTAAATTATCCTTCATTGTGAATGAGGAAAATAAAAATACAAAGTATATAATTATCACTAGTAATTATCTGAGGTAGTTATCTCGGATAGAACTGAAGGTTAATGTGCCAGCGTAAATAGTCTCAAAAACACAGCGTCAGAACACATGATAAGTTACTAATTTAATTACGTCAGTTAGCGACATCGCTTGGAAAAAATGACGCTAGCTATTCCCTGAAATCTTCACCAGAATCCTCTGCCTGTTTGCCAGAGTTACGTTGGCTCGATAGAGCTATACTGAAATTTAACTGAAAAAAATCAACCTTAAGATAGGCACTTCATAACTTACGTTAGACAGAACTGAAAAATTGAGACTGCTTTGGATTGAAAGCGACATTAGAGCTACGATTGCTTCAAATACTATGTTTTACATCAAAGTTCTGCCTAATCGAGGTTGAGTGAGGGTTTTCCAACCCAACCAAAGTAACATACTCTCCGCGAATAATATCAAAAACCATAACACTCGGTCTCGTATAGAGAAATAATTTCTATGCTTCCCGTGTCATTCGTCATTTTCGATGAATTACAATGAGAAGATATAAGAGCAGCTGTGTCAAAATTCCTGAGGAGGGATTCGCGTGCGGATTAGAAAAAAATCATCGGCAGATATCGTGGACAAGATAGTTGATTTTGTTATCCCAATAAACAGCGTTCGCGAGCTCCAAGAGAAACTACAAAGCGTTTTGAGGAAAAGATTGCCAGGACGGATTGCTACTTCTAATCACTTTTTTCCACGTGGAATTAGAATAGCTTGTATACTTCCGAGTTTGGTAAAGATATCTGCCTGCCACACACCAGTGACAGTTTGCAGGGTGAAGATGTAAATATGTATGTGAGTACTCGGACAAGCATTGGACGGCTTACCGAAAAAACGGAAGATTCATCGAAATATTGATGTTTTACGACGCCGAGGTAACAATCCTGAATAACGAAACTTATTTCCTTGTGAACTGCGGTCCTCAACTGAACCTAATCCCAACTGTTTACTGCACAACATAATATTTGGTAACAAAATAAAATAATTGAAAATTACATTTTTTTTACTTTGAATTTGAAAATTTTCATTTTACGATGGATGTCAACGAAAGGCTTACTGAACTATGCAACGAAAACAAGGCAAGTTGAAACTTTACTCAAAATCAGTTCTTAATAACGCCACAAGAGGAGTTTTTACAAGCCTTGAAAACTTGCATTTTCATTGGTGTTACCTAAAGTTGTAAAAAAAAGTTTGAGAGGTTTCAGAAATTACTGCTTGAGCTTTTCACCTCTGAGGATCGCATGTACACATATTGAATAAAGAATATATGCCGAAATTACTAAGTGAATTCAAGCATATTAGTTAAAAACAAATACTTGGCTTTCATCCAGCACAACCTCGGAAAATAATACTACAATTTTTTTTAATGAGCCTGAACTGATATTTTTGGAGTACCTACTTATAATTATGTGCTTATGTCTCGAATTTTTTTATGGCAGATTTAACTGGCAGGGCCAACATTCTCGAATAATTATAAAATTCTTCAACAAATTCCTGTGCGAATAGGTTAATTGTCAGAAAATTTGACCTCTAACAGCAGAGTAGATGAATGAATGAAAAGAGGAATGAAAGTTTGCGTGAAGAATTTAAGAACCAAAGCATCACCAGAATATCAATGACTGGAGTAACCTAGGTGTATTTCTCTATGGATAAACTCTGTAAGACGTTTACAATCACCAGAGTCGGTTTCAGACAACGCGTGCGAGAGAACTGCTGTACGCAGACACATTCAATGCACGCTGCAACGTTTGAATATCCAACTACAAACCCATTCAACGTTAAAATTTTGTAAATTCTTTTACGCAAAGAATGTTTCCGAATTTTATGTTACAGTTCATTTTTAGTTTTTTCCCTGAGTGAAATATCGATTAATTTACTATCAAAAAAGTAGTAAGTTACACAATCTTGAGCTTACGTAACAGGCATCGCGTCCCTATAATACCTGATCGAACTAAAATGCACCAATTGGCACTTATGATAGTCATAGGATGTTTACCATCCGTCCTTCAGCGTATATCTCAAGCACTGAATTACGGAAATCGATTCCACTCCCTCATTGTCATTGTAACTGCGAGAAGTCGCAATATCTCGGCATCATTAATTCAACCAGCTACCAGAAAATAAGCTGAAAGAGCGAAAGAGTCTACGAAATATTACTCATCCATTACTATACTTACAAGTTCACCGCAGTCCGCCAACCACTCTCTAATTGCCATTGCCTTAAGTAGCTTTCCGTCACTCTGTTGGTTTATGAAGTAACTTTCAGGGTAGGCTCACGCAACCAACATGGTTGATGTGCGAGTACAACATTATACCGGAGAGAGGACCGCGAAAAAGAAGCTATTTCGATATAGACACAGACACTTCTAGGGAACACATCTAAGACAATCTTTGAGACAATCACATCTTTGAGACAATCATACAATAACACACGTATGAAAACTATTTAGACTATTGTCTCAATTTGCTATTATTTTAACCGGTCACTAAGGAAGTGGAAAACCTATCGTTGTTAAGAAACATGTAAAATAGTATTAAATATATTCAATTGAAAAAGGGGAAGAAAAAAAGGCACCGTGGTTTAAAGAAGTGAATATTTCGATTAGAAAAAAGTTTTCCTACCACAGAAAAACCCCGAAAGTTGGGAAAAGCTGCGAAACACATCAGAAAGTAAACAAAAATAAAAGCTTATATTTTGCATATAGAAAAGATACAGTTCATAAAATATACTTGAATCAAGTTATTCATTGTCTTGTATGGTGAAAGTAAGGATAAGTGGTATATATATATATATATATATATAAGGTAAGGTCATAACCAAATCCTGAGTGGTTATTAAGCCATTTAAACCTTAAAACCCTACCCAACACTTACAAGGTAAATTTAGTCAAATCCACAGCGGAAAAGCCAGGGAGCGAGACACAGGATATAACCTCTACCCAAGGCGAATAAAAGACCAATGGAATCTAAAAGCAGAAACACCGGATCACATAAAACAGATATTTGTGTAGATTATCGACTGTGGAACATGTAAAGCTCCTCTCCTTTCCTCCNATAAGGTATAGTGGAGATTATTCATTCAAACACAATGTAATTAAGCTAATGTCGTCACAATTTTTGTACTAAGCAAGTCGAGCCGTTCGAAAGTTCGATTAGGTAGACGAGTTAAACTGAAATAAGAATACGAAAAAAAGAAAAATAAGGGTATTAAAATGAGACAAATACTAATGTAAAGCACGTAAATATAAAATTTTACTGAAGTGAATTATTATTTTTTTATTTTGAATAGTTATGTGAATCAGGTGGACCTATGTCAGAGATAATTCATCAAAGCCATAATACATTATAGGAAGGAAAACACAGGCAAAAACATTACGTGGAAATTCAAAGGAGGAAAGTGGACGAAGAACATGGAGGAAGAATGAGAAAAGAATGGAATGTTGATGTTTTCATGGTCTTGAGACGTCAGGTGCTCCCGTTCCAACTTTGTCAATGAGTGCGTGGTCGGTGAATAATTGAAAACGTCCGCACGAGACCTCTCTCAGGTGAATCCCCGTAATAATCGACTTGCCCTTCGAGGTGATCTCTCAGGGTTCCGCCCTTGATAACGCGTTCCAGACGACTTCCTGAGATAACCTTACGCCTTGTGTCGTGACTCACTCTCACCAATGACAGTTCACTCATTCCCAGTTCCACTCATTCCTCGATGAAAGCTTGATTTTTAATTCACTCATGCGGACGGGATTAAGTCAGTTGTGCAGCACGACGAGCGTTGAAATGACGGGAGTTAGAGAAGTCCTTTGCGCAGTATTACACCTCAGTGTCCTTGGATTCGGAGTCTCGCAGAATTTTACTGGTAAGTAGCGGAGACGCGCGATGAATTTTAACATGAAAAATCATCTCACTAACTTTTTCGAACTAGTAAATTATCCTTCATTGTGAATGAGGAAAATAAAAATACAAAGTATATAATTATCACTAGTAATTATCTGAGGTAGTTATCTCGGATAGAACTGAAGGTTAATGTGCCAGCGTAAATAGTCTCAAAAACACAGCGTCAGAACACATGATAAGTTACTAATTTAATTACGTCAGTTAGCGACATCGCTTGGAAAAAATGACGCTAGCTATTCCCTGAAATCTTCACCAGAATCCTCTGCCTGTTTGCCAGAGTTACGTTGGCTCGATAGAGCTATACTGAAATTTAACTGAAAAAAATCAACCTTAAGATAGGCACTTCATAACTTACGTTAGACAGAACTGAAAAATTGAGACTGCTTTGGATTGAAAGCGACATTAGAGCTACGATTGCTTCAAATACTATGTTTTACATCAAAGTTCTGCCTAATCGAGGTTGAGTGAGGGTTTTCCAACCCAATCAAAGTAACATACTCTCCGCGAATAATATCAAAAACCATAACACTCGGTCTCGTATAGAGAAATAATTTCTATGCTTCCCGTGTCATTCGTCATTTTCGATGAATTACAATGAGAAGATATAAGAGCAGCTGTGTCAAAATTCCTGAGGAGGGATTCGCGTGCGGATTAGAAAAAAATCATCAGGGCAGATATCGTGGACAAGATAGTTGATTTTGTTATCCCAATAAACAGCGTTCGCGAGCTCCAAGAGAAACTACAAAGCGTTTTGAGGAAAAGATTGCCAGGACGGATTGCTACTTCTAATCACTTTTTTCCACGTGGAATTAGAATAGCTTGTATACTTCCGAGTTTGGTAAAGATATCTGCCTGCCACACACCAGTGACAGTTTGCAGGGTGAAGATGTAAATATGTATGTGAGTACTCGGACAAGCATTGGACGGCTTACCGAAAAAACGGAAGATTCACCGAAATATTGATGTTTTACGACGCCGAGGTAACAATCCTGAATAACGAAACTTATTTCCTTGTGAACTGCGGTCCTCAACTGAACCTAATCCCAACTGTTTACATTTCTTACTTTTTTCAGAAGATTTCATTATTCATAGCCAGAATATGGCAGAAATATAATGCTCATTAACACATTTTTTGTCCATTCACAGAAATAGGGTGTATCTTGAGGAAATCACGTAGAATGTGTTCTCTGCTTCAATTTTTTTGCCGGAAGGGACACATCTGTAGGCAGAGTGTTATCTAAGGCTAACCTCGACATTAGGAAGAATACCAAGTAACCACTTCCGGTGCTGGTGGTTTTCCTGTTGAACTCTCCTTTGAAGGTATTATTTCTTGGTATTTTATGTTGGTTATGGCTACTTGATTGTTGACAATCCGGTTTAGTGCATCCGTTATGATCTTGATTGAACATGGTTAAAATCTCAGAGTTAAAGCAATTCAAACGGAGTTATAAGAATCATTTTGACGGAAGACTGAATACCCTAAAGCTGTTTATTTAGGGTTTTTTAGGATATTGATTAAAATATGGTATTTTATAATTGTAATTGCATCATCTCCTTACGCGTTCAGTTTTTTCTGTCTTCATAACGTAGTTTCCACTGAAGCGAGCAAACATGAACGAGCAAGTTCGCAGTAATTACAGTATTTGTCGGCGACAAGGACGCTGTGTTTTACCTGAATTAAGTCTTTTGAAATCGCAGTGAATCTTCGACGCCGAAGTTTATGTTTTTCATAAGAAAGTAGGAAAAATGCTTCACTAAGGATCGACACAATGACGTGATAACGCAATGAATAACGCTATATGCGTCATTCTTATATGTTGAAATGCGTGGGAAAACAGTAATGGATTCCCGTGACGAATATGAATCTCATAGGATGATTCTCTTACTTTTCAATCCAAACAAGATTTTATTCCAAATGTTGCTTCCAAAAGTTTTGTCCTCGAGCCCGGAAAATATTCTATTTTTTAGATGTTTAAATTTTCTACGAACATTTTTTAGACGTTTAACGTATAATTTTTCAAAAAATAACTATTAATGCATTAGGAGCTCAACAATCGATGTTTGTATTTACGTCTTTTCCTATGAATCTATCCTAAGAAAGGTAACTCGACGTTAGCCTCCATTTTCTTAAGTCCTGAATATCCTCCTTTCTGACATTAGCTACATCCGAAACCTTCACACCTTCAACCTCCCAGATCTCATTTCCTTCCTTTCCCTTCTCCTTTTTCCTGTATTTTCTCCTCTTTCGCCCTCCTTTGTAAATATTACCTACGTTTTACGAGGCCCAACAAAAATCCTATTCTTAGTTAATCCTATCAATATCATTGAAAATGTGCGACTATGTCGCAAGACAGAGCTCTTACAGTAAATTAATATGCTTCGAAATCGAGTTAATTCGAAATTTAATTTAAAAGGAATGCAGCAATGATAAATTTGCTTTCTTCTCTAAGAATTTGTTCACAAATGTTATTGTACTATATATCACTGTCAAATCATGTTCTCATTGCATTTTCTTCTATTGACTCGTGCGAAGAAAAATTGAAATTCCAATTTAATATTCTAAGATTCTCATTTTTTTCGAATTAGAAAAAGTCTTCAACAGATTAATTTCACATTCACGCTCTTCAGCAGGTTAATTATGAGCTTACTTACAACATGTCGCAAAATTTTACGAAATTTTCTATACGTGTTATTTCGCGGTAACGTATTTAAAAGTATTCGATATTCAAGATACTTCTCGTCGATGACGAATGTAATCGCTCCATCATACACACAGGTGACTCATGCGTCACTTCCGACCAACGCAGTGGAACCTGCAGGCCAATTGATCAGTGCCAAACAGCAGCGGAGGAACTGAGGAATAAGCAGAGGCCCTCCATATGTAGCTTCGAGGGCTCCAATCCCATCGTATGCTGTGTCAATGTGGAAAACAGATCATCTCCGATAGCCGCGGAGGTCCAAAAGAAACCAGGAGAGAAAGCAGAAGAATGCAAGTGTCTGCTCCTATTCTCGGTTGTGCAATTAAGAAAATGATCACTTACCTTGAAGAATTGGGTTACATAATCTCCATTGGATTCAATATCTTCCCTGAATATACGTCTGAACTTCATTTAAAAATGTTGCATTTACAACTGTAAAAGTTTCTATTACTTCCCGATTTGTTTGTTTTCATGGTAACCGTAGTATTCATAAGAGCGGGAGTCAAGTGTGACGCATACTGCGTTAAGTAGCGATAATTTTCTTAAATATTTTCACTCTGGCTGGAAGTTCGAACATTTTTCTAGCGGAAAAATTTTAAACTTTTATCTGATTTCACCAAAATAAATCCTGTCTTTTATATACTTCTATATAATTCTTGTATGAGCCAAACAATATACCATTCAAACAGTCTTTGTGATAATGTTTCCAAACTACAGGTAAAACCTAAGCTGTGGCTCCAATGTGCTCAAGATCAATTCAGTTTACCTAAATCTGACCTAGGTAATAAATTATCGAGATAAACTATGCTAATAATTTCCACTTAACTGACGTGGGACGAAATACTCAACTTTTACACGTTATCACAGAATTTGCATCTTTCAATAACTAGGCAACGTCCTTCGGCTAAATAAAAGAACAACCCCATGGGCTTCCTAAATGGCGAGGTATATGCTGGAGGAGGACCACCGGAGCCTCTTTATTATGGGATTCCTCTACTATATGACTGTTTCTTGATTTCATTCACCTGATCAGGCTTTTGTTACTTGCCTATTCCTCCTAAGTCAGTAGCATATTAACTGATACAGCGGCGCTGGTGTGCATTTGGCCCTACTTTTACAATAAGCCAAGTCCTTTTGTAGACCACGTTTTTTTCGCACACTAGTGAGACACATTAGCGCATTTTATTCCTGTTTTGGGGAAATTAAGGTTTCATTACGTGAAATACATATGTTTGGAAGTACTTTTGCACTGTTGTAAGTTCTGCTTACTTGGCTCTCTCACTTGATCGTCCTTAAATTCGCACTGTTGCACTGGCCTGAACAGGAGGCTATGCGTTGACACCTAGGTAGTGAGAGATTAAAACTCTGTGGTAACGTGTAAAAGTAGTTTTTATTCCTCTCTCATCAAGGAGGGCTGCCACTAAATTGAGGCCCAAACAGAGGTTTCCTCTTAATTGTTCGTCCGCCTTCATGAGCAAAAGTCAAGTTTATAAAGTGTATCTCATTTGGTCTGAAATGCATACTTCTGCAGAAAAAATCTCTTCTTATGTCTTCCGCTCAAGGATTTTGAGAAATCAAACGTTATCCAATTGTTTACAGGGTGTCGAACATACAAAAGGCAGTGCTTAAGGAGAAGATTGATTGCAGGAGGAGAGAGAGCTTCTTCTGCAGAATTTCCTCATATGGTAAATTCATAATTTATTTCAATAAGGTGTGGTCATCTTCAGTATTAATATAAATCTTCCTAAGTTCCTCCATTTGAGAAAGAGATGAAGCAAAGCAAACATTTCGTTTAGAGTATCAACTGCAATTTATCATCTTTATATTTTGTTAGATATTGTAGTTGCATTAATAAAAAATAAATTTCTATAATCATCTTAAATCATGCCGTCGAGGATGTGAATGAAAGAAAGTTGCTTTGAATGTGATTTAAGAATTCCTTAATCGAGTAGATACAAGTAAAATTTTGCTCGAGAAAATATTACTGCTTACTTATCTCTCGGTGCAAAATGCTTGAACGGAAATATCCCATCTACATTACTACTCCGCAAGCCGCCTTTCAGTACGGGGTTTGAACACCGAAAGTTCTATCTAATTCTTTATCTTGTAGTTTCAGCGTCATGAATGAGTCCGTGAACGGAATGAATAAATCCCTAAAACTTACCTTAGCAACTTAAAGACGTATCTTTGCATCAGTTTCTCCAATTTTACGCTCATCCGACCGTCGGATGGGCGAAGAAGAAGGGGGTTGCATAATATTGATGACGTCTTCCACCAACGTAATTACTCTGAATTTACGAAGCAATCGCAGCCTAGCTTCGAATCTCTTTTTTTCGAGGATTCCCAACGAGTCTGACCAACCAATCTGAGAGAATTTTCGTAACGCTTAATTTGATCGTAGCTTTTTTTTTAATAAATCTAATCGGCTAGCGCCACACTTCCTCGAACACGTTTCATCCGCTGGATCCCATATACTCACTGTATATTCCAGATGCGATCCAACCAAAGTGAAATATTACCGCTCTCTAACTTCACATCTACCGATAATATACTTTAGAGAGCCTAGCTTTTTAGTTGCATTTTGGGAGATATTTTCGGATACGTGTTTTCCGGTTTAAGCTATTAGAGAGTGATTCGAGATATCCAACTGTCTAGTCTATATTTATATTCATTCCATTAATTTGGTACCCGTGATTCTAATGCAGTTTTTTTCCTTTCAAAGAAATCAGCTACTGAGCGTTTAATTACATTAAGCTCTGGTTGCTATTTTTCGCACCACCTTTGAATAAGAACTAAATCGTTGGAGAGGGAATGCGATTTTCGTCATTTAATATTTCTCTATACAATACCGAGTCATCCGCAAATACCCTCACATTGGTATCTTTCTCTTTTCTCTTTGAAAGAAAAGTACGCTACCTTCAGATAAGGATGAAATAACTTTGACTTTGTTCGAACTAACATCATCAAGTACTACTTTTGTTCCATTTCATTGCTCCTTGACCCAATCAATTACTTCCTTATGAAATCCATTTAATTTTATATTTGTAAATGAATTTGAAGTGAGGGACTCTGTCGAAAGTCTTCTTGAAATCATGGAAATCGGCGTCCACTTACTTATTACTCTCGGGAGACTTTAAGCCGTCATAAATGAATGGCGCAAGCTGAGTCTCGCATGATCGGGTCTTTCGAAAGCAGTGTTGATTCTTATTGAGGATTGTGTCTAAGAACTTAATTAGTGAGCTAACAACGATATGCTCCATTACTTTGCTGGACAGCAAAAATTACCAGGCCATTCATTTTCACTGTGCAAGATAATTAGAAAAAAAACTGGCTAGAAACGGCTTCAGACAAGTAACAAAACTATGTCAGATGGTTTAAATACAACAACGATCGGGAAAATTATGCTTATCTTGGTTCATTTTCATTGAAATTGTTATTCAATTCTGGAATCTCAGAATTAACATTTGAATAAGGTGAGGTTAAACACAATTCCAAACACATATCGGATGTGCAGAAAGATTACCTTACTAAAAATCATTGCAAAATTTACTCCATATTGTAATAAGTTTAAAAAATCACTCAGAAATGGAAGTCTTATTATTTGATTGGAAGTAACAAACAGCCTGTATCAGATGATCCCTCTCACGCCTCAAAATGAAATAAAGTGAATCACAGGTAATGTTTGGGGGTTAGTATTTACAGTGTTCAAATGTTACACATTTGAAAGAATAAAGGCAGTTTTTGTGTATTACTGCAACATGTACTCATATTGGAATAATTTACCGTGATTATAATGAGCGGTCACGACGGGGTAAAAGCGATGCCTAAGGCGGAATATTCAACATGAGCAGAAAATGGTAGTGAGATGTAATCCTTCGCGAAGGAAACAAAACTATCCCAAAAATAAAATTTATAAAAATATCAAATGTCAGTATTAAAAATAGAATCCAAAATAACGTTACCCAGACAAATATATCTGTAGAACAACATTTTATCTGCATCCTTTGTGTTATAGAGATATCGGTGTTTAATAATGAATTCTCTTAAAGGCTGCAATAGGATACGGTGAGGAAAACGAAATTCGATGGTATTGTGGAGGATCGCTCATCACCAACACGTACGTGCTGACAGCTGCTCATTGTCTACTCTCACCTGATAGGTAAATACTCAAGAAGAACAATACATAAATATTAACACAAACCCATATAAAAGTTTACAGTTTACATTGAAAAATCATTTGGATTAACTTATTAACGTAAATATGCAAGTTCCATGAATTCTCATCACGAAAAATCTCCTTGTTTTTTCAGAGGTCCGGCGCGATGGGTCCTCCTTGGAACGGGATCGTTGACCAGCGGAGATGGACTAATTTATCCAATAGTTCGTCCGATAGCGCATCCTGATTATAAACCCCCTTCCAAATATCATGATTTGGCTCTCTTAGAACTGGGTGATGCGAGACCACCTAAGAATGAGAACGTTCCTGTTTTCATACGTCCTGCCTGCTTGCCAAGTTTATCCTTCAATCAAAATGTCACGCAAGCTATTGCTACTGGCTGGGGAAGCACTGGATTCGGTTCGTTTTGATTATCATTATTTATTATGTGTATATGAACTCCTATGTGCTGTTGTATTATTGCCCATTGATATTTATACGTAAATGCATCAAATCATATATATAAAAAGCAAATGTCTGTCCGTCCCCCTATTTATCTCAGAAACGGCTTGACTTAGAGATCTGAAATAAACTGCATTGTGTTTCTACGATGCTGAAACCCCCAGGAAAACTATTTTCATCTCTGTAAAGGCCTGGGTTCGAACCCAGGAGCACAATATATGTTTCCATAAGAGATGTACGTAAATTACGTTTCAAGACTTGTAGAGGTCGTTTCTTTTACAAAATTAAATTAGAAATAATGGTCCTACGAAATTGAGACAAGTGTCACAAGAAAGGAAAATAATCATAGAATCTTATTTTAGTCGTGAATCATTCATATAAATTCGAAATTGCGAGAACTTTGATAAAATAGACGTAAAATTCGTAAAATTT
This sequence comes from Ladona fulva, assembly GCA_000376725.2. Classification (NCBI taxonomy): domain Eukaryota; kingdom Metazoa; phylum Arthropoda; class Insecta; order Odonata; family Libellulidae; genus Ladona; species Ladona fulva. The sequence goes on from KZ308822.1 coordinate 69,334, forward strand.
TTCGGAAATAAACAACCCATCCCTTTGACGACCAAGGCAATTGTTGTACATTGATTTCATGAGATATCCCATATAAATGCACGGGGATAATCAGTTAGTATACTTTTCCATAAGAAATGTACGTAAAATAGGTTTTCGTTACCTGCAGAGGTTGTTTCTTTTACAAAATTAAATTAGAAACAATGGTCCTACGAAATCAAGAGAAGTGTCAAAAGAAAGGAAAATGATCATAGATTCTTATTTTAGTGGTCAAATATGAATAAAGATCCGAAATTTGGAAAATTTTGATAAAACACATGGAAATTTCGTAAAATATTTGGGAAATAAACAACCGATCCCTTTGACGACTAACGCCATTGTTGAATGTTGATTTAATGAATTACACCATATAAGTGCACGGGGATAACCAGTTCTTATAACTTTTATAAGACATTTACGCAAACAAGACTTTCACGACTTGAAAACAGTAGAATAAATATTATAAATAATGCTAAGAAATATTTTGAGTTATTATGATCTTACGACGGACTGTTTCTGGCTTAGGAGGACCAAATATATACGATAATAGATATATTTTTAAACTAAATTAAGTCCGTCATGTTTTACGGGGGCGTTTAATTGTTGAGTAATGAGAAAGCTATTTAAAAATGTAAAGGAATAATTTGATAATATTTGGTAAAGGTACCAAAACTAAACTGGTGTTAACAAATAAGTTGACTAAGTGTTTGTAAATGTTATGAAATATTCATAAATAAAGAACTGATTAGATATTGCACTTAATGAATGACAAATAAATATAAATCACAATTATTTCGGCATTAGGATTCTGAATTTCACGAGATATCGAATTTTAGATAATTTCAGACTGGGAAAGAATTATAAGCTATATAGTACGCTCAGTAACGAATAAAGTTATATATCTTCCGGAAATTTTGTATCATACTTCGGAGAAACATTCCATTAAAAAAAATGTATGCCTTTATGGTGTTATGCCTTCATAATCTATGCATTGCTTCGAGACTAAGATAGCCTGACCGTTTGTTTCAGTTGTTCCATGTTTACGATTATTTCTGGGGATTATTGTATCTTTACAGTTAATTGTCAATTTCTATTGTGATTAGTAAGTTTTACGATTTAAGAAGTTTTTCACATTGATAAATGTGATCTGATCTTAACTTAATCAAAATTAAAATGTTATTACTATAGGTGAAGATGGTAGCCCTGATCTTCTGAAAGTCACCTTAGATGTTCTTGATCCAGCGATATGCAACAAATCTTTTGACGTTGAAATCAGAACAACAAATATGCTGAGTAGAGGAATTGATAGCCAAATGTTATGTGCTGGAGTGTTGAATGGAGGAAAAGATACATGCCAAGTAAGTTAATCGATGATGCGATTTCTACTCCACAGTGTATTTATTCGCCATCATGTTGCATTCCCAATTTTACAACGCGTCACATCGTGAACTCTCCGACGGAAAGAGGTTCCCCATTCCTGGTCTAAAACAAAGCTAGCGTTTACTATCAGAGGGCCATTAAAAAAGGAATTTCCTGACAATGGAACACCCTGTATTTTTAAATACAATACTTTCCCGTTATCCCTATGGTATATATTTCATGCAAAAACATCGCAAATACTTGAAACGCCGATACTGGATCCTATATTTGTATGGATATGTTTTGACTAATAGCATGAACCATACATAATAGGCAATGTTAACATTTATGCAATATTTCGTCTTATAATTATTATATTAATTCTAACAAGTGAGTTATTTATTTGAATTAGAAGAATATTTTATCAGCTGTAATAATTTCAGTAATAGTTAAGGTACCGTAAAGTTAGTGCATAAAAATATTTTAATACTTTCTTTGAAATATTTTATTTCCCATAAGTTTTATCCAAACGGTATTCATTCTATTTCATTTTATTTGCAGGGTGATTCTGGAGGGGCACTGCTGTCTCCAAATAGAGAACTTTGTGTGTTCGTAGTGCTGGGAGTAACATCCTTCGGTAAAGTCTGTGCCTTCGCAAATTCACCTGCAGTTTATGCTCGTGTTTCTGAATATATACCATGGATTGAAAGTGTAATTCCCTAAAATGTTCTCTCAGTTTTTTTTTATATTGTGAGTGAAAGTTTTGCAGAAAAAGAAATCCTGATGTTGTAATAAGGAAATAACAAACAAAAAGTTAAAAAGTTTCTTAGTGCAGAAAGACCTCTTGATTCTCATAATTTATTACAAATATTATACATGTACGAACTGTGTCACCCTCTGTAAAAGATATTTCCAATTATTCTATGAAAATGAAAGTTTAAGAAACTATTCATTATTCTTCTTTTCTTTCCATGATATAGTGCCAGCCCACGATTAAGCTGAAGAAATCGATTAAGCTAAAGGCAAGAAAGACTCAAACTCAAACTAACTCAAAAACTCAAACTAACAACAAGAAATGGAAAATTTTTAGCTTGTATTATTTCTAGAAGTTATTCTAGTGGTCTTTAAGTGCATATCAATAATCCCGTGAAGCTTTAAGACACTCAATTATTATCAAACTGTGATTACGGCTTGGCCATGCTTAGCTGACTTACATTTAATGAAGTTTATAAACAGATTGGCTTTGGAAAGTATTCATTCGTGATTCTGACGACAATGTTTGGTAACGATAGTCGAAAATGATATTTGATGACTGTCATTCATCATGTTAATTATTCTCGGTAATGAAATTCGATATAATTACTATAGCGTGGTGTTAGTGGGTGATAAAATTTTTACCATTTTTAAGAAACTACATTAATATTTCGATATATTGCAAAAGACCTTTTAGACTGGGGTGCATACGATACTTTTCTTTCCTAGCAATTTGATCATCTTTCAAATGCAAGGATTATTTAAAAATTTCCCGAGCAGGAAAAACGTTCCAATGATATATCACGTTATTATCTATGAATGACACCGCGTCCTCGTTTGACCAAGAAAAGCGGAGATAAAATAAATGGATAATACATTTTGATACGATTTCCATTTGCAGATTGTAGAACAAATAGGGGAAGGCTTTAGAATTTGTGAGAGCGGTCACGGGCTCGATTATCGGTGGGATCAACTGTGCAAAAACGATCGTAAAAGATTTTTCTTTAGAATTTTCATTCACAGGGACTCATTAGGAATAGCGATTTGTGACTCATTAGGAAATTCAAACGTTTAAGGCGCGGAGATCGAGTTCACTCCCCAACAGAAAGACAAAATTTTTAGAGCATTTCTTGAGTTCTGTCACTCGGTTTCCTCCTTGCGCACTACAACGAGCAAGCAAGAAGCTTGACGACTAAGTTTAAAGACGTTGCAACGGCTTTGTAGGCTTTAATATGTTGTAAAACTCGGCCTTCTTTGATTAAAAACAGGTAATTTCACAATGTAAATACTTACTTGCTTAAGAATCTTCGTCAGCTGTTGCTTTGATGCGTTTTCCGTAATGTGTTTGCTGTAGACCTTTTGGTTGACTACACGGCAAACACGAGGCACGACCCCAAACTCAACTCGAGCAAACCTTTTCTTCGAACAATAACCACAATGCAATGAAGGGCGTTTTGTCAGCAACAGCTCCCTCTTTGGTGATGAAGGACGAAAAGATCTGCACATCGTCTCGTGTCGGTTTTCTCGGAAAGCTGTATTCATTCATCCATCGAATCACAAACTTCAAAACCACCGTGAACGTCCAGTTTCAACGTTAAAATTACTGATCAAATTCTTATCTCATAAGCATAACAGTGTCATTCAATTTAATTTCACAAAGACATATCGGCCACGTGTAGCTGCTACTTGCTGGGAAGCTATGGCTGATCCTGAGGTACCGAAAGAAGTGATTTCTCTCCAAGGGAGTTGAATTTATCAATACAGTCTTATATTATAAAGGATTTTGAACTTAGCCCTGTCGGCGTGGTAGTTGCACGCAAAGTATCCCGTAAGATAAGATTTCCGAGTAAATCTTTTTCTAGAGCATATTTTAATGATTGTCGGTAAAAAATTGTGGTTCTTACAAAGATATATAGCGAATAACGTAGAAGCCCCATAATTAGATCTGCATACGGGCCCACACAGTTATCAAAACGACCTTTTTGTAGATAGGTTGTGTTGAGGTGAGAATTTCTTAATATTTCATTCTAAAAATTTAATGTCTTTTAATAACAATTAAATTGTCAATTATGAAGCGCTAGTGTGCAACCCATATTCTTATTAAACATTCTTTTCCCATAATTCTCCCGCCAAATAATAAAATTTCTGCGTGGGAACTTGAGGAATAGTTCTGAGAACGTAAAAAAACCCACTGCATTAATGAATTTATCATAAAAAATTATAAACTTACTCGAAAATTGAACTAATTACCTTTAATTAAATGGAGATACCATTTATTGTTTTCATCCCTTAATGTTTGAAGAGCAAATCGACTTAGCTTCCGAAAAGCATGAAATTACTGACGATAAAGGAAATGTTTAAAAGGCAGCTGTAAGAAAGGAATGCTTTTTAAAATTCTGTAAAAAAAACGTAAAATTTTCATAGCTTTTTACTATATTACAGACGTTCTACAAAATTCGTCATCGCTTATGAACTCTGTCCGAAATAGGTCCATAAATTAAATACTTTTAAATAATTGAAGTTAGACCGCCACATTGTTACACACCAAAGCATATAGCAGTCATGTGGGCCACACAATGTCCTCAATCCAAGGCACGTATTCCAAAACTTTTGAATAGACAGAGGGTGAATTTGGAAAGGCGCACACTTTTCCAAATGACGTCACTCCCCACACTTCGTATATGCATCTGCGACCGTCTAAAGGAATTTGAAGAGGACCACCAGAATCTCCCTGGAAAGAAGACGAAATGGTTTTATTCAACCGATATTGTTATTGAGGAAGAATTTCGAGGTTTGTGAACGGACGTGCTTCGGCAAAACACAAGCTGTTGCGAATGGTTATACAATATTCGCTAAAAGTGTATTATTGCAAATTTAAAAATGAGAGCTCATCACGTCAGACATTTTTTACGCCGAATTTGATAGATTCAACTTTCTGGGAACATTTGCGAAGTTGGCCAGAATCAGAGCCGCGCCGTCCTACGGCTGCATCGCACCCGGGCGGCGGTATCTAACAAGGTAAGTACCACATCTGTGGTTAGCGGATTCGCGAGAGACTTTCAAGGTATGTTCCTTGCTCAAAACTAATAGGCACGTATCCGACCGTTGACAAAACTAAACATTTCTTAACGCAAAATTAGCAACTGAAAATCAGCCTTAGGCTACCACGCCATACACGTGCATCACGAAGATCGCGAAACTTTCCTTGTAGAAAAATAATTTCCCCCATTTTTTTATACAAATAAGTTACTTTTCGCAATTAAATTTTATCTCCCTATCCTCAAAACACTATTTACCTTTTCCGTCTACTGTTATACAAATATGTGTTAGGTCGGATCTACAACATGTATTATAGGTATCAATATATCATGTAGGATTAGAATTCTTAGCTTAAACCACAAGTGTCACAGACTTGGCCCCTTTAATTTGTACGAGCCCCAACGGGAAACCCCAGGAATAGTGAAATATCCATCCTAGACATAACAAGTTTTATCCCAGAATGTCCAATATTCCCGATTTTTCCAGTAAGAATGCATTGTGGGGATTTTTGGAAATTTATTTCGAGTATTTCTCGGGATGGTAGAAGATTGAAAATTGAGCTTATATTTTTTTTATTTTAAATACCATCCTCATCATTGCAAAAATTAAATATATATTACAAAATTGAGTGAAAATTGAATTATTCTTACTAAATAATATAAAAGATTGACAGCATTGAAATGTAAATTTGAAGGTTACCAATANAAATAATATAAAGATTAAGACCACTAAAATGTAAATTTAAAGGTAACCTATATGAGGAACTTTTTAAGAAATTCTATATTCGTTAATTCTTACAAGGAATTTACTGGAAAAGAATCAGAGAAAACAAAACATTTCAAAGGGATAGCGGCGTTTTTGCATATGGAACTATTTAATTAAATTTCAAATCAACTGAAATTAATTTTTTATGGTACCTCTAGTTAATAAATAACCAAAACCCGTTACCTTTATTTTAATAATACGTCTATAATACGTCGAAAATTATTTGAGAATGTAACCAACATGTCTTAGATAATTTTTTAAAATGATGTACATGGAAAAAGTGGTGAGTGACCCTCAAGTAAATCGAAATTTGCATCGCAGTTTGAAACCAGCTCATATAACAGGCATTCATATCCAGAAGAATTTAATATCTGCCCGGCGTCGAACCCAAGACCATTCTGGGTGATATATTTCCTGTTTACATTACAGAAGTGTGTCTTCTAAAAATATCTCGATTTTCAATCTTCTACCAACCGGGGAAGTACTCAAAATAAATTTCCAAAAATCTGCACAGTGAATTCTTACTTCTTACTGGAAAAATCGGGAATTTGGGACCCTCTGGGATCGAACTTTTAATGTCTAGGACGGATATCTCACTATTTCTAGGGTTTCCCGTTGGGACTCGTACGACATGTAACGACAAAGTCTGTGACACTTCCCCTAACTTCATAATTGATTGATCAAACATAACGTCAATAATTGATTGCAGATAGAGCGAGGCAGAACGAAAAATGTTACATTCAAGATTTCCCGGCGTTGAATTTTCTTTGTTATCCTTACTCTATGGGGATACTTACGTATTTACAGCCTTAAAACCGATAGGCTTACCCACCACCAACTTCGCCCTCCTTCTTACCCACAGCATTAACGCGAGGGGAAGGTTTTCAACCTCGACAGCGGACAAAGCTGGAACCGATATCTCGTCGCGAATTCAACTTGAAGTAAAGGGAAGCCTTAATATAATACATGCTATAGACCCAACCTGACACATCTTTTAATAAATGTAGACGGAAAAGATAAATAGTGTTTGGAGGGTAGGTGGATAAAATTTAATTGCGAAAAGTAACCTATTTGTAAAAAAAATGGGAGAAATTATTTCTCTACAAGGAAAGTTCGCGATCTTCACGGTGATGCAGGTGTATTGTGCGGTTGCCTTACTCCGATTTTCAGTTGCTATGTAATTTTGCGTAAACAATGTCTAGTTGTGTCAACGGTCGGATACGTGCCTATTATTTTTGAGCAAGGAGCATACCCTGAAAGTCTCGCGCGAATTCGTTCACCACAGAGGTGAACTTGTACTCCCCTTGTAAGAGGCGGCAACAGAAGCGTAGCAGAACGATTATTATTTTTACGAAAACGTTATTTGTTGTTTTCCGTGTGATTCGCAAGACTTATCTAGGAAACATTATGATATGATGTTTAAGACTAGTAAACATTTAGAGGAAAGAATTTCGGATAACCTAAGACGAGAAAAAATGTTTAAGCGGTGAATTTAATAGAAGAATTGGAATTAATAAAAGATTTTTTGGTAACAAGAATAAATCCTCTTCAGGTATTGGAATATACATTCAGTATAGATTTGATCGGAGTCATTACTAATTTGCAAATGTTTTGCGTAATTTACTGTCATTCCGGTGACTGTTGCTGCTTGAAAGATCATTCTTGCATCCCAAAATTATCGAGAATCATTTGCGTTCGCTGATGAGCAAAGACAGACGAAACAATTTTGCTCTCAAATGCATAGAGAATGAAAATTGTGATGGACTTGCTCTCGATGACACTGTCCAAAAATTCTTAGTTTAGATCTCGAAATAAGATATTCATTTTTAAGTTAAATGTTATTCTGTATTTATTTTTTGCCATTTTCCCCTTGGTACGTAAATTCCTATGTTGCTGTACAATTTTTATTGGAAACGTTCATATTTATTTTCGAAAAACAGAATTGATTCTTACCGTACATTCAAGCTTAACGCATTGCGATGATAATGATACTCGAAAGTAATTAGAACTTTCAACCCATAATCACAATTTACCATGTAAGCATAAGGAATGTGCACTGTTAATTGTTACAGACGCTTTGTGACCAATGTAAGCGGGGAACGAAGTCGTAAAAACAGGTTTTTAAAAATCGTACAAAATAATTTTTACCTGCAAATCAGGAAATTTATGGTTTTGGTATTTAATTTTAAGGAGTGGCAAATTATGTTTTCACCCGGGCGGCAGATAGGCCGGACGCGGCCAAAATAATATCAAATTGCATTAAATGATTACATTACATCGTATACTTATGATGCCTCAAGCAAATCACGGCAACAGCTCGTGCATAAGTTATCGTTTCTACCGCCTACGAGGTTAAGAAAACATGCCATCGAGCCCTTTTAATTCCATTCCACCGGTCTCTCGGAAGATGGAAGCGGAAACAATTTTCCTCAATTTCTTTTTTAACAAATTATCTACAAATTCCTTCGGGAAACCGTTGCTAAGTGCAATCGATTTTATAGTAGCCAATTCTTTATTATAAGATTGCGGGGAGAGGGGAATATTCATCGTCTTCTGAAAATTGTTTCCGCTTCCATCTTCCCTTCTCTTTCTGTTTCTGAGAATCGGGAACAAAAGTGGGTGAAACTCCCATTTTTGGGAAATATTTCCTATGCACTAGCAAATAAGCTTCCCAAGAATTTAAAAGCGGGTTTTTACACTCGTTCGAACCTTCAGCGTTCCATATCCCATCCCAAAGACAAGTTGGATCCCTCTTCTCTGTCGGGGGTCTACGAATTACATTGTGATAATTGTACAGCCACCTATTGTGGCCAAAGTGGTCGTCCCGTAAAGAAAAGAGCCCAAGAGCACCTAAGATGTTATCGGTTGAAGAATTTGGAGTCATCAGCTTTCGCGGCTCATTTGGAAGAAACTGGCCATAGCAGTTCCTTTTCTGTAAATCTCTTGCACAGCCAGCAAAAAGGGAAGAAGTTGGATGCTTTGGAGACCATTGAAATAATTTGTTCAAAAAACCCCACCAATGATATCACCTTCCTCAACCCCTCCCCTCTCCTTACCCTCCCCTCCAAACTTATGGTATAAATGTGACTGCTTCTGATAAATGTCTCACCTGAGGATGGCTATTGCCGAAACCGGTCGTGTTTCTAAATATATTTGTGGAAATTACTAAGTTTGTTATTTTATTTGGCATATTTTTTGCCCATCACAAGATTGCATGGCAAAAATTAACTTGTCAGAAACAATATAAAACAAATAGGTAAGTGCCTCCAAAGTGATAACCTTGTTCAACATTGGTGAGTTAATTAGTTATCGTTTCCTTTTCTTCTTTGTTTACTTTTTTAAATTTACCCCTTTTGTAATGGAAATGAAATGTCGTTTTATTTATTCATTTTTCCATCTATGACGACTTTGTCAATATCTGCATTACTAATTTTAGCTTAAACGTAATGTTTCTTTCGTTATTTGAAGCCATTTTTTCTTCCTTACAATTAGTGTCGGAAGAGTAAGCAAATTAAACATCTTGCTCGAGGTGTCATAGGCAGCCCTCGTATATGCGTCCCTGACTGCGGTCTTGCATGATTTTTCACATTTCAAGTCGTTATTAAATTGTCTTTGTTTGATTAAACCTTGATAAATACATTCTTGGTATTATATTTATCTAAAAAGAGCTGTAATTCTATATATCGTTTTTCGTTAAAAGAGTACATTTGATAGGTATAAAATATTACCTGACATGTATCCCTCTTTCCTTCAAGTACGCCAGCGCAGAGCATTGTCGGTACGATACCATTCCTTAATAAACTTGTTCTTGCCTCCGATTCATATGCATCTTGACATACAGATAGCTCAAAAACATTCAATGTCACTTTCAGCAAGTTTGAACTACCATCATCGGCTATAAAAGAAAAGAAATGGATTAATTCCTCGAAAGAATAAACTTTAACCTCATCTCCATCATTGTATGATAATAACATCGAAATATATGTATCTTGTTTGTTTAGACTGGGACAATCTCCAGTATTCAGGCTAAGGTATAGTGTATTATCTACGTGTGTATATATAAAGCAGAAGTTCGTTGTGTTTGTAGGTTTGTTTGTCTGAAATTGGAGTCCACACCGTGTGTCCGATTTGCGTCGAACTTTTCATACGCGTTCTCTGAGATCCGAAAGGAAGTACTGTAAACCTTTTAATTGATAACTTTGCTGGGTTTGAACCAAGATCGATCGGATGGATTTCCGTAAGAAATAGACGCTAAGTTCGATTTTATCGGTTACAGACTTTATTTCTTTTGCAAAATTAAATTAGAAGAATTAGCCAAATAAAATCGAAATAAGTGCCAAAAGAGGGGAAATTGAATGCAGATTCTTATTATTGTCGTAGAATAAAGCTTTCGTTTCGAAGTTGCGAGAATTTAGATAAAATATACGAATATTTTGTGAAATTTTGAGGTTGTAAACAACCCCTCCCCCTGACGACCAATGCGATTGTTGATTCCGAGTTCCTGCATTTTCCTATAAGAATACATATATATTTAGACCCATTTAAAAGCAATTGACGGTAAGAAGAGGAGGTAATTTTTCAAAGATTTTAACTATTACAGTCACGAAAAATTTGTAGTGATGAATTACAGGAGCAACAAACATACGTAGCACCATAATGAGTCGATGGAGATGGATGAGTAACCTTTTGTCTATCAATTCAGACTCTTAAGATATCTTATGATTAAATTTCCGAGAACCAGAAGTTGAAAATCTGGCAAACTTGCACATTAACTTGAGACAAGTTTCATAAGAAGGAAATTCCATAAAGATTCGCATTCTTAACGTTGATTATAGATTTCGGCTTCGAACTTGGATTAGAAAATTTTTGATTTCGATGACCTGTCCAATTGGATTAAACTGAGATGCGAGATGTCATTTTATCGTATGTACAAATAGGTATACTACATTTAATAAGGCTTCTATTTTCCCCGTTGAGACTCAACGGGCACTTCAGCTAGTAATTCTATAATGTATACTTTATTGTAAAGATTTTAAATGAAATGAGTTATTTATATATATTACATAATGATTTTACAATATGTTAACAAAATCCACTACTTCGGCCTCGACTTTTTGGTAGCTATTCATGATGAAAAGAATAAGAAAACACTTATACACGTTACCACAGGCTGATAATGATCCTGATAATAACTATCCTGTGGTAACGTGAATGTGTTTTCTTGTTCTTTTCATTACAATATGTTATTTATATTTATAGTATGATGGAATATTATTGTAATGTGTCAGAGGGATGAATTTTTGTAATACTATATACTATGTATAAAATTGTACTATAGTCTAAAATAAGTTTCATGTGACGAGACATAAATTTACCTTCGATATCCTTCCCGAAAATCTACATGAAACTGTGTGATATCTATGTGTATATCGATAAAGCACTAATGTACTGTTACTATATTCGAATTTTGTGATGGGTTACTTGAAATAGAATCCCTTCGGAATCCCTGCCTTGCGTGTTTTTCAGTATGTTGCAGTAAATAACACTTTTGTAACGGCATATAGTAGTTTGATGCAGGAACATTTAAAGTTGGATTGGGCTTCAAAATTGCCAAAAGGTGCCAATGGAAAACTGTTACACGTTCGCCTTCGGTGAAAGCTGTCCATGGTTTGATTTCCGATGAGAATCTATATGCGTGTGAAATAAATATGAGATCTCGAATTGTTCATCTTTTAAGTAAAATGTTATTCTGTATTTCTTATTTGCCTCCATTCTCTTAATATGTGAATATTTATGCTGATATAAAATTAATTCTTATTAGAAATCTTGATATTTAGTTGCGAAAAAAATTCATAGAAATCATATCCTTTTCATGTAAGCGAATTTCGCTGATAGTGATACTCGCAAGTTATGTGATGTATTAACGCTATATACTTTACTTCTACAAGTGACAATTCACTATGTCAGCATACGGAAAATGCATAAACTATTTTAACGGATGCTATGTGAACCATGTAAGCTAGGAAACGAAATCATAGAAACTGGTTTTTCGAAGTCTTAAGGTACCAATTTTATCTACAAATCAGGAAATGTATGGTTTTGGCATTTAATTTTAAGGGGCGGCAAATTATGTTTGGTGTGCATAGGCTGGGCGCGGCTCTGGGATGTTTTACAAGGTTAGGAATGATGTTTTTTGAGGTTAAGAAGTATTAAGCGATTGGTAGAAGAGCTTGAGAAAACTAATCTTCAAATGCTAAACCATTGTGATAAATTCAAGCTGTTACACGCTGACATGAATTCGCCCATATGTCTTACCAAATCCGACTCTTCCCCATCCCGTAGCGATCGCCTTCGATGATGTAAAATTCCTGTTTAAGCTTAGGCAAGCAGGACGAATATCATCTTCTCCGCTCAATGAACGTGGATTTGGAGTTACAGCTGGCCCAATTTCGAAAAGGGCAATGTCGTTGTATTTTGCTGGTGGTTTATATTCAGGATGGCGTATTCTTCTTATTATAGGATGAATCTGGCCGTTGTTGCCATCCGTAGCCGTTGTGTTTATCAACGCGACGGCTCCCAAGAGAACCCACTTTGCAGGGCCACTAAAAAGAGACAAGGCTTGCATATAATTCACCTTTTTTAATTTCATATATAAGCTATAAGGAAAGCGTCGTATACGGGTATACGCTTCAAGTTAAAAATATGACAGGAAGAACAGAGAAAAAAAACTTAACGTAGCCGAACTCGATTACCCGGATTCTCGATGACGTAGCCAACTTAGCACCCCCTTTCATTATGGTCAAGCATTCTTTATTTCATACCCAGATATTTAGTCAGTCACTATCATAACCTTGTGGCATGAGGTAACATGATTTAAAGGGAATATATTTTATACATTTACGTAAGAAATTAATTTAAATATATGATTATAACCCCAATATCTAAAAATGATATCCGATTACACTCTTAATACAAATGTATAGAGGAACAATTTTTTTTTAAATGATAGACTGCACTTCCTGACAAGACTGCAGTGTGAATTTAAAGGATTCATAATCGGATAACTACTTATCAGAATCAGTCGTTATTTAAAAAAAAGTACACTGTTTGCTAATCCAGATTTATCGAAATTTCTCTTCCACAAGAGTATTCTATTTCAATCTCTTGCACGCTTTACTTCTTTGACTATATTTATTTAGAAATAATGGTACAACGGATTAGAATCAAGTAGCAAAGGGAGTTAAATTGATTCTTATTTTTGCCGTGCAGTATAGTTTTGATTTGGAATTCCTAAAGCATAATTAAAACACGGAATATTAAAAAATTTTGTAGATATGAAGGGGTATAAAAAACGCAGTTGTTGAGTCCGAGTTCGTCCATTTTACTGTAAAATCACATTTGAAATTGAAGTATGTGTAAAATCAATGATAGGTTGACGATAGTCGATTGAGTATGAGGGATATCTCTATAATTTCTGAATTTCCAACTACAGTAAACAAATCGCACGGACCATCTTACAAGAAAATAGAGGTGTTTTTTCTAATATTTCATTATAAATCATTAATTAGCATTTGGTATAAATCAGGACCTAAAACAGCCCACATAATAACCCCCGGCAATCCCACTGGTTTGATGAAATACTGTTGTACTGACAGAATATGTAAGCTCATTCTCAGGATAAATAAGAGTTACTCTGTTCAAATCATCAAAGTTTATGCACCAACGGCAGCAAACAGAGAAAATTGAAAATTTCTACCAGACTCTCAACACTGAACATAATAAGGAAGACCACTATCATAGATTCACTATGGGCGATTTTAACGCTCGTGTAGATAAGCAAGAATCAAATGATGATGTCACCGGAAAACATGGACTAGGCCAGAGAAATGAACGAGGTCACCGCCTGGTAGAGTTTGCAGAGTGCACCAATATGTACATAACAAACACATATTTCAAGAAGAATCCTACAAGGAAGTGGACTTGNATTTTTTCTAACAAATCTTATGGCATGAAATTAAAAATCACTGAGTTTTTATGATTTTTTTAATATCATGGTTGACATTGACAAAATATTCTCTACAATGTTTTGCTGATTTTCAAATTAATTCGAAATTTATGCAGGATCAAATAAACCCTCTGCCGATAGTAAATATATTGAGTTATTTTGATCTTTCAAGGGGCACTTTCTGGCAAAAGAAGAGCAGATATATCCGATAACACATGTTTTAAAACTAATTTAAGTTCCGTCATGCCTGACGGAGGCTTTTACTAGTAAAACATAAAATAAAAATGAATGGTCACGGAATCGTCAATAAAGTTCCATTTAAAATGGGTACTCTCAAAAGGATATTTAAATATTAAGATGGTCTCCATTCTTGGAAAGATTTAAATTTGAACTAGAGGAAGCCGATGTGTAAGTTATCCTTCAGTATAGTTTTAGCAATTTATATTGTGATAAAGGTTTTTCATTCATTGTTCTCCAATTAGATCACTATCCATACGTAATTTTTGTACGGAAATAATACGCATAAAAGCAATCCAAAATTAAGTTCCTTGTCAACACTATCCCAGTAAACTCGTTTCATTTCCAAACAAAACAGAATGACTTTTAAGAGAGGAGATGCAACAAGAGTGTGTCATGGAATCATGTCAATTATTAAGGAATTAAGTTTAGCTCATGAAAGATTAATAAAGTTTTACTTTCAAAAAGTGCTAAAAATAAAATCTGGATTAAAGTGAATAGTTTATGTATGTACTTACATTGATGGTGAATTGTCGCAGTGGGCTGCTGTGAGGACAAACTTTTCTGAGATAATAGTCCCTCCACAGTGCCATTTTATGTCACTCTCGTCGCCGTAACCAATGGCAGCCTGTGTTATTAATAGAATGGCGATTTAATACTCGTCTAAACGTGGATTAGATTCTTGAACGGATGTACCGAAAGTGCATGACGCATGGTATACGATATTCTACACGTATTTGCGGTATATTCAGTATTACAAACAGATCTAGCCTAATGTTAAGGTTGTGAGAGGAGAGAAAGGGAAGAGCTCCGTAAAAAATAGCGCTTGAAAAGATTGCCAACTCTCTCGTAATCCCGGGAGACTCCCGGAAACGGTCAATACTTTCTAAAATCTAATGTCTCCCGGATTGAGGAGTTCCTCTTCCGTTCTTACTCCATTGGGCTCGGCTTCACGTTCCTACACGAATTTACCGACTTTCGCAACTTATTTTCTGTTATAGATTAACGACAGCATTCCTCCCGCACAATCTAAATTACATTTCGTCTCGAGATACTTTGGAAAACTTTTCTTTTGATAATGATAAAATCGGTTAATTTCAATTTTTTTCTTTCGGATATCACGTTAAATCTTCCAAAATGACATAATTGAGCTCACAAGGAAAAGGATAAAGTTATTTGGCATTTAAAGACGTGCAACTAGGAAAATGCAATGGTATTTTAAGATATGATTTACAAAGTATCCCGGAATTTACTAATCTTGGAGTGGGCAATTGCCGAAATCGTCTCTTCCGGAGTTGGCAACCCTGGCGGCTGATGGTCTACAACGCGACTCTGAGGGAAGAGGACTATAAATGAGGAAGGAAAGGGAAGTGCGGTTAATGATAAGCAAACCAAGCCAATGTAACACATCCCTTTAAGTAATATATTCATGAGTTACTAATTAACTCACCATGTGCGGGAACTCCTTTGAACCTACTGGGCTACCTCCTGCTACATATGGGATGCCTGAGGAATAACCGGATATTGGGCAATGGGTCTGGTACTCTTGGCACCCTAAAATCAATGAAACATAATTTTCATTTCAGGAGTAAGATATTAAGGAGCAATTAAAAAATATACCCCCCTCATGCATAGTAATTCAGTTTGAATGGAGATGTATCCATCTATTGGTCCACATCTCAGAACTAATGTATCTTATTCAAAGGAAAGCAGGAACAGAAAAATATCGACATGGCTGACCCAGGTCGATCCCAGGTCTCCCACATTCCGGGCATGTATTCTAGGTATTAGAGGTATCATGTCGCTATTTTTCACATCTAGTATTCTTTGGGATATAGCCGCACGGCTCTTCCGTGCTTTTCTATTCACATTGCCTAACAATCACGGAAAACAATCAATACAACTACAACCGTGCATCAATAAAAACAGATAATAAGGATTTTCTTAAGAAAATTAATGAGTAATGTTGAGTGCTAAGGCCTTCACTTTACGGAATGACGTAGAGAATAAAGAAAGTTAGTCAGTACAAACAAATATAATGTATACAATACCTCAAACACTATTACATAACTTGTAAATAAGAATAATTTATAATTGTGAAAGCTACTTAAAATACGTAAAATGTCTGTCCGTCTGTCTGTCCGTCTGTCCGTCCCCCTATTTATCTCATAAATGGCTTGATCTAGAGATGTGAAACAAGCTGCATTATGTTTACACAAGGTTGAAAGACCCACTAAAACTATTCTCAGTTTTCAGCAAGCTCGGGCTCGAACCCAGAAATCCATAATACATTTCCATAAGAAAAGCACGTAAAGTTCGTTTTCGTATTTTGCAGATTGTTTTTCTTGCGAAATTAATTTAGAAATAATGGTACGAAATCCAGACGAAAGCTAGAAGAAAGGAAAATGAGTATAGATTCTTACTTTTATCGCGAAAAGTATTCACATAGATTCGATATTTCGAGAGTTTTGATAAAATACACGGTAATTTTTTAAAATTTTGTGGTGATGAACGACCCATCTCCCTGACGACCACGGCGATTTTTGAATTCGAGCTCATGCATTATCCCATATAAACACACGGGGATAATCAGTTGGTATACTCGTTGTGTTAACGGTAGGAACTAATGACATTTAAAAAATAGTCGGCAATTTTCTGAGATCCCAGCATATGCTAAGTAGAATATGGCTATGCTGGAGTATTTCTTAATCAACCCTATTAACTAAAAATCATTTATACGTTGATTTGTCGCCATCACTATTGAAAAATATTATTGCGATAAAATGTTATGTCGGAAAAAGGGAAGGTTTTTGGGATACAAACAAGATATCAACGTCAACGAGCTATTAAAGTTGTTAGTTTCTTTCAATCCCACGAACAGCATATTGTTTGTAGAAATCGAGTATTTAATTTTTCGGAATTCCGCTAAGATTGTTGGCTTAGAATCTATCCAGATTAGCATTTTTTTAAATTTAGGGGTATTTAGGTTGAGTTTTAAGTTATTACGATTCAATTTACATTGAGTTCCACCATGCTTGACGAGGGCGTTAACGTAAGATGCCGAGGTCATATTATTTTCCTATAAGAATCGCTTATCGCTATTATTAATCAGTATCGCTTGGGATTTAAACGAGAATTAACGGATACAGGATGATAGTATTTTTTCTAACAAATCTTATGGCACGAAATTAAAAATCACTGAGTTTTTATGATTTTTTTAATATCATGGTTGACATTGACAAAATATTCTCTACAATGTTTTGCTGATTTTCAAATTAATTCGAAATTTATGCANTTGAAATTGAAGTATGTGTAAAATCAATGATAGGTTGACGATAGTCGATTGAGTATGAGGGATATCTCTATAATTTCTGAATTTCCAACTACAGTTGGAAATTACATACAACGAGGTCACCGCCTGGTAGAGTTTGCAGAGTGCACCAATATGCACATAACAAACACATATTTCAAGAAGAATCCTACAAGGAAGTGGACTTGGAGAGGTCCTAATGGAGTAAAAAACGAAATAGACTACATATTGGTTAACAAACTCTACACAGTTACTAATTGTGAGGTACTAAACAACTTCAACACCGGAAGTGACCATAGGACAGTTAGATGCAGAATAAAGATTAACGACAGAATGGAGCGCAAGAATTTGGTATCAAACAGAACACGGGAGATAAGTATTGCAAATTCAGAAAGAGCTCCAGCTGGAACTAAGAAATACGTTTTCAGAACTTCAAGAAGTAGAACTGGAAGCCAAAGTCATGGAAGTCGTGAAGGCAGCGGCAGAAGAAGTAGCAAGTACACCAAAAAGACCAAAGGATAAGAAGTTCAGCTACAGAACCAGGAAAGAGATGAAACAGCGAAAGCAACTGAAGCACTCAGACTTGTCAAAGGAGAATATCGAATAGCAATAGAAAAGAGACAAATCTAGGTCGTCCAGATGACGAATGAAGATGACACAAAAATTTCCAATAGACAAGCAAAACTTAGGGCAGTAGGAGAATACTTCACCAACATATACAAGAAGACAGAAAATGTTGAAGAGGAAAACGGAAAAAAAAACGCAAAAATCGGAAAACCCCCCTCTATTCTCCCAGAAGAAGTAACAGAGGCCATCAAGAAGATGAAGAAGGGAAAGGCAGGAGGGGCAGATGGAGTTTTAGCGGAATATCTGAAACTTGGTGTTACAGAGATTTCTCCCCATCTAGCGCAGTTATTCACTAATTGCCTAAGAGAAGGGAGAAATTCCAAGGACCAGAGCCATGCAAAGATTGTCGTCCTTATGCACAAGAAAGGAAGCAAGGAAGATATTCAGCTTTCATTTTCAAACAAAACAGTGACTTTTAAGAGAGGAGATGCAACAAGAGTTTGTCATGGAATCATGTCAATTATTAAGGAATTAAGTTTAGCTCATGAAAGATTAATAAAGTTTTACTTTCAAAAAGTGCTAAAAATAAAATCTGGATTAAAGTGAACAGTTTATGTTTGTACTTACATTGATGGTGAATTGTCGCAGTGGGCTGCTGTAAGGACAAACTTTTCTGAGATGAGAGTCCCTCCACAGTGCCATTTTATGTCACTCTCGTCGCCGTAACCAATGGCAGCCTGTGTTATTAATATAAAGGCGATTTAATACTCGCCCAAACGTGGATTAGATTCTTGAACACATGTACCGAAAGTGCATGGCACATGGTATACGACATTCGACACGTATTTGCGGTATATTCAGTATTACAAGCAGATCAAGCCTATAGCCTATCAGATCAAACCTAATTTTAGGGTTGTGAGTGCAGAGGCAGGGAGAGTTCAGTAAAAAATAGCGGTTGATAGGGTCGCAGAATCTCTCGTATTCTTCACGAGACTCTCGGAGTTGGAAAATACTTTGTAAAATCTGACGTCTCCCGGATTGAGGAGTTCCTCTTCCGTTTTTGCTCCATTGGGTTCGGCTTTAAGTTCCTACATTAATATACCGACTTTCTCAACTTATTCTCTGTTATAGTTTAACGACAGCATTCCTCCCACATAATTTAAAATATGTTTCGTCTCGAGATATTTTGGGAATATTTTCTTCGGATAGTGACAATATCAGCTTCTATTATTCTTTTGCGGAAATCAAGTTCATTCGTCCAAAATTTAGTCACTGGACTAATAAGGAAATTTCAAAGCTTGCAGTGACAGCTTTCATTTAAAATNCTAATTAACTTTATATTTAATTAGGGAAGAAGAACAATAACGTCTTGAAATAATAATGTACTTAGTGTGACACATACACACGTACCGTTCCATAAGTAATGTGACTAAGTCCAGAAAAAAAGATTTATTGAACTGACCGGTACAAATGATTAAAATTCCTCGAAATAACATCCTTCTGCTTCTATGCACTTCTGGAGAAGAGATTTCAATGCTCGGAAGGCGTCTTGGGAAGCCTGCTCCGGGATGTCCTTCAGGGCACGCGTTACAACCGCTCTGATGTTGCCTATGGACTCCAAATGTCGACCTTTCAGGGCTCGTTTGAGGTAGGGAAATAGAAAAAAGTCTGATGGTGCCACGTCGGGGCTGTAGGGAGGCTGCGGGATCACTGCCACATTGATCTGGGTCAGGTAATCCCTGACGAGGAAGGCTGTGTGACTGGGCGCGTTACGTGGTGAAGCCTCCAGGTGCCCTTGATGGCGCTCCTGACGCGGACGACACTCCTTTTTAATTTTTTGAGGACTTCCACGTAAAAAGCAGCATTCACAGTTGTCCCGGGTGGTCAGAATTTAAGCAATCGGGCACACTCTGCACACTGCCGTCGACGCGGGACGTTGATGGGCGTCCAGTCTGGGCTTGGTCGGTGACCTCTTTCCTGCCTTAAAGGAGTTGTGCCTCCTGAAAACTTGTGATTTTGAAATCTTCCCCGTAGGCCTGCTAAATCATTGGGTAAGTCTCCGAAGCCGATTTGCCAAGTTTCACATAAAATTTGATTGCGTAGCGCAGCTCGAGAGAACCCTCCATCGCGCGCTGGAACACGAAGTCAAGCAGAAGTGTACGGAAACGCTCGTCCTTCCCGCTCCAAAGCTCGAGGCTCCGGATGATATTTCTCGAAGCTAAGACCCCCCTTCACCTTTTCTACCCGGTCAAAGCGCGATGCGACGTACAGTCGCGTCAGAAAAAAATTGGTCGCATTACTTATGGAACGCACCCCTACACTACAGAAGTAGGAAATACTTGATTAAACTTGCTCTGACATGTTATCAATATGAGATGATTTCCAAGACCGAATTTCAAAGCAGAAACCGAAAAATTTTCTAGAAAATACGAGATTCTGTTTTCTCATTTATTGCTGCAACATATTCCGAACCGATATCGCATCACCTTACAACTTCGCAACTTGATTTTTAAATTTTGAGTGGATTAACCTTATAAAATACTCGTATTTCTATTTTAAGTGTACATGAAAGTAAACCAACAAATTCTGAAGTGACCTATTAACTCCATTCTTGAATATTTGAAAAACAAATAGACTTTTACCTGATCGTGTAGATCTTCAAATCAAGATTTAGGCTGAATGAAAAATTCGACTACAATTCACTGAATTTAAATAAAAATAACAACCGTCTTAACTAATTTGAACAATTTTACTATTAATTTTCATGGAGTTACTTTCTTTACGGCGATTCTACACACGTTCAAATTGTATGTCATCTTATTTTAAGATGTTGAAACCTTTATCAAAATTTAACAGGCTTCCAAGATGTCTATAATAAAGAAAATATTCTCGATGGACTAATATTGGTGTGAATTAAACAGTCCGAAATAGCACCATATTTTAAAAACTCTTTGACATCGAAACTAAGAACATTATTTTATCATAGAAATATCTCGTCATTCCTTCTTAAAACAATCATGCGGGCCACACTATATCCTCAATCCAAGGTATGTATTCAAACACTTTGGAATAGATTGAGGGTGAATTCGGAAATGCGCACACTTTTCCAAATGACGTCACTCCCCACACCTCGTAGAGGCATTTACGTCTTGTAGCATACTGAAGAGGACCACCGGAATCTCCCTGGAAAGCAGAGAAAAATGTGGAAAACGTACTTAAATTGCTGCTGTAAAGTTGAGACTCAAGGAGCTCAGAAACTGCTTCTTACTGTATCCCTTTCATGAACCACTGAAATTAATCAGCAGTCAGTCCTTTGGTTTCAATTCTGATCATTGTATCAGCTCACGTGTATAGTAACAGTACTTGAAATTTGATCTGAACATTATGTAGTTAAGAAATATTTGTAATCGTTCATTATCCTTAAAAGAGCAATAATATATCACAGAACTAAATAATAACACACATTTACAACATCTACGTGGTATGATGCGATAAATACAATGTAAAGTTAAGCATATTGAGCGAGTAAAACTGTTTAGTGATTCATAAATTAATATTTAATTAACAAACTACTAATTATTACAATTTATAATCCTGTACATGATCAATAAATCCAACAAATGAATAATTTTAAATTGTATGAATTATTACCTGACATGTATCCCTCTTTCCTTCAAGTACGCCAGCACACAGCATAGTATTTACGATTCCTCTTCTCAATTGATTTGTGGATCTAATCTCCACCTCGTAAGCTTTTTGGCATACGGACAGCTCATATATATCCAATCGTACTTTCAGCAAATTGGAGCTACCGTCGTCAGCTATTAAAGAAAAACTGAAAATTTACCCCTCGAAAAAATAAAGTTCTAACCAAAGTATCTCCTAATCGCAATTTTATATTTCATAAAATTGAACTATACGTGCTTTGTAAAATGTATCAGATATGATCCAGTAGATCGAAACCATTTTATGCCAAAACGAAACTTCTCTGAAATATTATTCTATTTCTAATTGAAACCAGAAAACTTGCATTCCTCGAAGTATGTAAGATAATAGTGACGATATTTATATGGGAACGATATAATTTAGTTAAAGAGTGAAGTAGGGTTTACCCTAAGGGGTTTCACATCCTAGCCTAGGAAAATGAAAAGGAGCTTAAAAAACCGCGTTGAATTGATTAATGTGTCCTTTAAAATTTATATTATATGTAATATAAAGGATAAAACAAGTTGTAGTGTTATTTTTAAATAAATGTCTATTATGTGATTAAACTGCCACCGAACTTATGCCTTGCCGCGGTAGAAAATTGCAAACTTATAAATAAACAGAAGATAGAAATAACTTAGCCTAAGTTCCACACAGTTGTTTTCTGTTAAATTAAAGAATTATTTCTACCTTTACCTTTATAGTTCCACAGAGTAAACGCTGAGTCCATCGATCATATATGAAATGCAACTTTTATTTCCACCAAATTCTCATCGGCATACGCAAAAAACTTAGGCATACTTGAAAGTTATAAGATTTTAATTACTTCTTGGAAAAAATCATGAATGAGGAAGTCCTACGAACCTGACTCTAGAATGTTCGAATATTGCGAGATTTATTCAGGTGTGAGGTAGTGAGGCCATCGTAATGGAATCATTGGGCGATCGTTGCTATTATTGTGAAAGCTACTTAAAATACGTAAAATGTCTGTCCGTCTGTCTGTCCGTCTGTCCGTCCCCCTATTTNACGCATGTATATTTTTGTATGATGGCTGTCTCACCACAGGTAAACTTTGGAGGCAATATAAAGATTTTTGTTTTTTCTTGGTAAATCTTATAGCACATATAAAATAGAGGGAGTCCGTTAATAAAATGGAAGGAAAGGAAATTCTGACAAATTGGTAATCGAACCAAGTCAATTTAATATCATATATTCATGAGTTACGTAAATGACTCACCATATGCGGGAACTCCATCGATTCTGCTGGTTGGCCACCTGCTACGGGTGCTATGACGGGTTGGGGGCAAGACAACTGATACTCCCCGCACACTAGGATCAATTAAAAGTCATCCTCGTGCATATTCAGTTTGAATGGAGATATGTCCGTGTTTTCGTCCACATCTCGGAATTAAGATATCCAATTCAAATCAGAAAATAATAGGAAGGGATTCGTAAACTTGCAAAATTGAAATGGCTGAAGAAACGAACGATCACAGGAAGCAATCAATACAACTACACCCGTGCATAAAAAACTAATAATGAGGAATTTTTCATGAAAATTAATGAGAAATGTTGATTGTTATGGCTTTCAATTGGTGGTATACCATAACAGAGTAAAGAAAGTTAGTTACTATAAAGATATTCAATGTATAACCGCAGTCACTATTACATAACATGTAAATAATTCTTGAAACACTACGCATAAAAAGTAACATGAAAATTAATGGAGACGGGATGATCAGTGACGTTTCATTTGAAATTAGGACTAGATGCTGAGATGTTAGGATAATTTGCATTCCTGGAATGATTTAAATTTAAACTACTGGAAGATAGTTCGTAAGTTTTTTCTCCTGTATAGTTTCAGCAATAACTAGATTGTAGGACAGGCTTTTCATTCGTTCTTCCTCCAATCAGGTCGCTTAAAAAATAAAGAAAGTAAAGTTTCTAATTCTGATAATCTATCACCGCAATTGCGGTGATAGAGAGCAGACTTCGACCAATCAATGCCTTGGAAACGTATAAACAAACAAATTCAAGTAAATTTGAAAACGATAAACCTCTTGCTTTGTTATTATGTGAATTTGAGTTATTTCTAGTCTTTAACCAATGCTAAAACTTATTTGCAATCAAGTTCTGATAACAACCGCTTTAAAGCTATGAGAAAGTTTCGACTCATCACACCGACTTATATTCAATTGTATTTTATATCATTTTGTAACTTATTTGGCGAATAAATAACTTACTTTTTCCGGCAGTCTCTCCAGGAACCCTCGAAGTTAAACTTTGAATTCCCATTGCTGGGCAGCAAATAATTGGCTCTCTACCTTGAAACCCGCAAATTTCTGGTCGTATACCTTTCTTAATACCATCTTGAACACCAGGGCAGTCTCTGAGCAACTGGCAAACTCCATTCCTGCCTTCTGCTCCACTACAAGTGTCCCCTGCAAGGAATTTAAGCCCCAGCATACGGTTAAAGTCTCCGAAATCGTTTATCTTCACAATAGACCGATACTGTGTTTTCCGAAATACTCACCAACAGATCGCTGAGCCACGCAGAACGAGGTAATGTGAAAATGAGCAATGGCAATGAGAAGATATGCAGCGGAGAGCATCTTGTATCTTACGAAAGATGTTCGCTTTTTGTACAGATGTTCCGAATGAACATTTCAACCACATGCAATACTCGAGCGTTATCTCTCAGTGAATTTTCCTGGTCACGTGTCTTTTGACCTTCAATCGACTAAAGATGCAAACCAGTTTAATGCTCGCGAAATCTCTTCTTTACGAATCTTCTTTCCTTGGAACCGGTATTTAATTCTTTTAGAGTTGCATCGTTAACGAAAGGCCAAGGAAAAAGCTGACGTATCGCGAATATTAACCTCTGAGTTTCTGAGAATCTTAAATTGAATTACACAAAGTATTTTTAGAGTTAGAACCTACGTTATAGGAGCTAATTCTCACTACACAAATCCCAAAGATTTTAAAATTAATAGTTTGATGATACCAAACCATTTTTTATCATCTAAAATTAGATTACTGCTTTTCATGAAATTAGTTCTGTATCCCCTCATCCTCTGCGAAAATTGAAATCACCATCCTTTAATGTTTTCTATGTAATTGAACACTGCAGAGGAATCCGTCTGCAATGTTTTGAAAAATTATTTGTCTTATATATATATTTTACAAGATGTTTTTGAAAATATTCTTTCGGATATGATTCAGTATCCTACGTTACCTTATCGATGCAAACTCAGCTTCAAACGTTCTATTCTTCCCAGGTGGGCAGAACAGATATATTGGGCAGAGCAACTTCTTCTATCTTTACCATTATTGTTCCACTGAGTTAACGTATGAAATGTAACTTTTATTTCCACCAAATCCTCATATGCAAAATCTTGGGTATTATTGAACGGTGTAGGAATTTAATTACTTGTTGGAAAAGACACGAAAGAAGAAGTCCAACGAAGAGTCTTACAAGCCTGACCTTTGGACCACGATCAAAAAATACGAGGCTCGTAAGTGGGACACTTTCTGAGGAAGAGTTGTCCAACCCGCGGCCCTCCAAGCTCATTCGTGCGGCCCGGGTCGCGTAGCCGGAAAATAAATGAACGTTGAAAAATCACAGGTAGAAAATTTCAAGCATGTGATCCTTTTTATAAGAAGTAAATATTTTTAAAAGGACACGANTGCACTACGCCATCATCAGGGGCATGAAAATTTCTTTCAGCGCTATTTAAAGTACGGGAAAAGTGGGGGAAGGAAAGGGGAGGTAAGGGGTAATGTTAGAGACATAGAATAAAGCAAGGGGAAAGGAAGGGGGGAGGGGTTAAGAGCTTGAAACAGGATAGTTATGTAAGGGAGGAGGACGGGGTAATGAGGGTAGTATGATCGTTAAGGCGAATGACGAATTTCCCTATGTGCTGGGACGAAATCTAATCTGGAATTGCGATACGAAGACTTTGATATCCCTACGAACATGTGCCTATCAGATGTGTAATCTCCATAGATAATTCCCAACGAGAAATAGACATGAAAAATGTCCAATGGAACCAGGACACGAACCCGGGTCTCCCAATTGCCGGTCGGTTGCTCTATCTGTTGAGCTAATCCACTAAAACATTTAAGGAATGAAAGGGCTCCTTGAATTTACCTTTACAAAAGCAGGTAATTCTTTTCACCGACCTAGATCTTTCCAAACCTAGGGTGTTTTAGGGAGATGTCTTTACAGTACACGGGAAACACCTGTAACTACAGGTAGAATTTCAATTCTCTATCTTAACGGAAAATGCCTCAAAAAATTTCCGAAAAACCGTACGATGCGGGAAAAATGTCTTTCTTTGTGGACTATCCCCCTATACTATAGATAGAAAATAAGATGGAACCCATTCTGCCTAGGATCTATATCTCATTTTTCATCTTGTGAGATGGTTGGAGTCTTTACGCAAAAAAATCGCCACGCTTTCCGTTTAGCCTCCCTAACCTTAAATCAAAACTCGTGTTTTTACTGAGAAAGAGAAAAAGATATGTATAATTTAGTAATGGACATAGTCTCAACTGAAAGATGCTAATATTTGAAATAAATTAACACATTTTCCGAATGTACCGCATTTAAATAAATTAAAGAGAACATTTATGTGATTCGCAAAGAATTAATTGAATAGTTTCAGAAGAAAGCACTCTCTTACTCTACTTGAGGCCAAGAAATATACATTACTTCTTTCGAGATCTCTATTTTTAAGCTATTTATATTATATTATCATTCCCAATTTTGGATTACTTCTCAGACAAATTTATTAGTTAATGGAATATAAAATTAATTAATAATTAAGTTAGTTGTAATTAATAGTAAAGATACTAATTACTTATTGTGAAAAAGTTATCGTTTTATTAATTTTCAGTATCAATGAAGAATAGAATAGAATTATAATGATATAACAAAACGGTTAACTAATTAATCTACTGTAATAATCAACATCGTTCTTTTACAATAAAACTCGCTAAAGATGGTTTCCAGGAGGTTGAGTGAAATACCACAAAATACCCAGGATAGGTGAGATATAAAAGTTTTATTTCTTGCATGTTAAAAAAAGAGCAGTGAACATTTTTCTAAGTGTTTAATTTTTTAAAACTTGCCTTTAAACTAAAAACAAAAAGGAATCTTTTTTAA